>BQNB010028529.1:5480-54388 GCA_026074375.1 Tanacetum coccineum
GACTTGTGTTTTGTGCCCTGAAGTAGCACCCCAATGTTACAATTCCGCTGCGTTGTCCTGATTTTTGGGGGTGTTACAGACAAGATTGGAAAAAGTTGAAAAAGGTAAGTCTGTAAATACTAAGTTTGACAAAATAAATGGTTATTAATCTCTTTGTTGTGTCACACCACTAAACAAACATGCTTTTCAAAAGAAAACGAATGTTTCCAAAACAGAAGAAAACCATGTTGTGTCAAAACCAGTCACTTTACAGACTTCACCTACCAAACAAACAGGGGAAAATCAAAACACACATGTCATTAGACCAGGAATGTACAGAGTTGTCACAATACAAGAATCACAACAAACAAGACTAAGAGTGCTTTATCTTCTACAGGAATGAATGCTAATGAGTAGAGATTTACATGTTGCGCACAGAGTCTTAGATAACTCTAAGAAAGCAGCAAAGAATGTAGCAGTTTATGTTATGAAAAATAAGCAAACAGATAATACATCTGCAAATGTTATTTCGAGTAAGGAGAATGTAATTGATGTTGATGTTGAAAACGCTTCTAAAACGAAAACTTTGTTATGTGTTTCTTGTATGCAAAATGTGCTTATTCCTTGTCATGATAAATGTCTTGCAAAGATTAAATTGAATGTGCATTCGAATGTTCGTAGAACCTTCTTTACTAATTCTAGAACATCAAAATCTTTAGAAACTACTTTCGTAGCTCCTAAGACTAGGTTTTCTGAGAAAGAGACACAATCTAAGACTCTAGATACTACTTATGTAGTTTCCAAATCTAGGATTGATGTAGAAAGTGCCTCAAAAGCTAAGGATAAGGTTTCTAGTACTCATCATCATAATCAACCACAGACGTAGGATATGTCACATAATAAGATGATGTTTGTCTGGAGGATGAACCCGTGTGTGCTACTAGAGCCAAAGGGTCATGAGACTTTTCTAACTTCTTTGCTCTTGAAACATTAACCAGTTTCTCAAATTGTTGAAGATAATCTAAAAGATCATCGAATGAATCCACTGTCAATTGTTTAGCAAGACAAATTTGAGTCACATATTTCAACCATTCCGATTGCAAACTATTCAGAAACTTTGTGTTAATTGTAACAGTTGGAAAGTTCATGTTATTTCGTTCCAAATCATTCATTAATTGAGCAAAATGGTTGTAGACAGAAACAAGTGCTTCCCCTGGTTCAGCAACAAATTGATCAAATTCGTTCGTAAAACGCGTTTCCCTGTCAACTTTGTTTTGTATAGTTCCCCTCATTAAACGTTCAACTCGTTTCCACATATCCTTGGCCGAAATGCAAGCATCCACTGAATTGTAAATTTCATTAGGAATAGAAAGTAGAATCATATTCATGACCTCCATTTGAGCATCATGGAGCAATAAGTCATCACCTTCAAGATCCTTTGCAGTTTGAAATTGTGGTATTGTCGAGCCTTCAGGAATGAAATTCTTAAACATATAAGGGCCTTCATCAATTGCTTTGAGAAGCCACTTTCGGTTGTCTCCTTCCGGTTTAGATATCGTCTGAATCTACTTACCCATGGTATATAACTACCCCTTTCAAGCATAGGAGGCCTAGTCTCAGAACTGGCATCAGCAAGGGATTGTTGGTATGTTTTGGATGTCGACATGTCTTATGATTCAAAGATTGGATCTTTGTAATGCGAAAATGAGTGATATTGTGAGAATATTATCAAACTCGGTAACAGTTGTCAAATCGACATCTCTGTTTGGATAACAAGTGGTCTAAAAATCGATACCTTCTTCGAACAGTAAGTACACAACTCGGACAAACCTATACTAATAAAATCGGTTTTCTAACAAAAACTTATTAAAACTCGGTAAATGTTCCTTGCTCAAACTCAAATAAAATCAAAAACTCGATTAAACCACAAAACTGTATGTCCAAATTTTGAAATGCAATAATTATGGATAATTTTAATAACAACTAATTCGATTATTAAATCGAAATTAATGATGGACTAGATAATCCAAAAAGTATTTAAATTAAAATTCGATATAATCCGAATTGATTTCCGAATTCTTAGATTTGAAAAAAAAAATGTTTTTCAACAACCTTAATTCATGGATTAAACCATGAAATTGATGTATGTCTGACTTTGAAAGCTTATTCTGAGATTGTAAGAAAAGTGTAGGAGTGCAAAGCTTTTATTTACAAGTTTTGATAGAACTGAAAATGTAGTGTACCTTATAAAACGCGATAAAAACCGAGGTTTGAGAATAAGCCACACTAATATACGTTTTTCGATATAACCGAATGTCGAATATATCTATTTCACAAACTTATACTACTGAATCTCCTAAAACTTCAAGAAAATGAACTGGACGAGTAGAAAATAATGACTTTCTGAGAATCGCGTGAACTACTTTCCTGAGACCTTAAGAGACTTAACTTCCGAGGAACTGCTTGTGAAAATGCAAAACTACACTCGATAACGTCCAATTACTCGAATTTGCTGCCAAAACTAATCTCGAAAGCTCACAAATCGAATCCGAAGATCAAAACCTTCAACCGAATTCTTCGAACATCATTTTTCGCTTCTCGGACGTGGAAAAATCTCACAAATCGAACACTCTAATTCTCTATTGGCGATTGATACCACTTGATAGGTCTCGTTTATCTTGAATTAAACATATCGGTCATGGAAGCATAGAGAGAATAATAGAGGATGGCAAGTATTCAAATTTCAAATTGTTATAAAAACGGGCTAGGAAAATGGAAGAGTTAGTTACAAAGCATCACCCTCTAATGAAGATTAGAGGCGTATTTATAGGTGAGGGAAGGAGGCTTTCCTTCCTTTATTTTCCTAACTTAACACTTCTAGTCCCTAGACTTTGGTAATTATGCTATTTCATTCTTTTAGCATAATACACCTTATTACAAACTACTTTGACATTAACAAAAGAAAGACTAATGACTAAATAATATAAAATCACATAATCAACACTTTTAATGATCCTAATAGATTTCTTCTATTCTTATGATGTATATTCATTGAAGCGTGGCCGAAAAGACAAGGATAAAGATGAAGACCCTTCCGCTGGATCAGGCCGAGGGTTAAAGAAGAGAAAGCTAAGCAAAGATTCAGAACCAACCACTAAACCAAAAAAGAAAGATTCAGCGTCTGGCTCTTCCAAAGGCACCAAGTCTCAACCGAAATCTTCTGGAAAGTCTGTTCAATTAGAGGAACCAGTGTTCGAGGTTGCAGACTCAGACTTGCCACAAGATCAAGAAGGGAATCTGGGTGATAATGAAGATGAGCCAAGGAATGAGACCACCTCTAGACGTGGCTGGTTCAAGAAACCTACACCACCTCAAGAACCCACTAACCCTAACTAGAATTAAGGCAAGACTACTCAGGAAGTACCAACTCAAAATTGGTTGATGACTCTAGCAGCTTCTACTTCCACTGATAAATCATTGAAAGATGACTTCAATCCTTTAGTATATATAAAAATTATATAATAAATATATAATATAAATATATGAGGATAATATCAATAATAAGTATTCCAAGAGGTTTTTTAAAAGGATTATTACTTTTGACCAAAGTAAAGTCCCTAAAAAACCTTCTTGGGTCGTTTCCCGACGAGGTGAGAATTGAAAATCGTGAATAAGTTCGTGATCGTGTATTTGAATGATCAATATATGATTTGGATTCTATTTCTATAATTCAAATGCAAAAACAAGTAAAGGTACGCTAAAAACAAAAGCAATTAAGGCTAAAACACTAAAAACGATAACGGGATTCAAATCTCGTTCTTTAAAAAACTAAATTCTACAAATTTAACCATAAAATGCAAATTTAATTTTTAACAATCCTAAATGATTAATAAAATTTTTTGAAAAAATAATATTTTTTTGACTTTTATTTAATTTATTATGAATTAAAAACAGTTTTTATCTAAATTAAATAGTAAAAATAATAAACTAATTATAAAAAATCTGAAAAAATTACAAAAAGTACTTAAGAGTAAGCTAAACCTAGGAAAAATAAAACGGGTAAAATAGCTTATCTAAATAAGCTGTTAATAAGCTAATTAAGTCTGATAAGCTAAAAGGGGAAAAAGTGGTTAAAAGAAAAATAGTGTGGAGTTATAACGCAAAAGACCCAAGGGCAGGATGGATGTGTGTGGTGGTGTTAAAATCGTTGGTTGAGGTCTTGGGTTCGAGCCTTGGCTCACCCTTGGCTTCTCACTTTCCCAATGATTTTTATTTGCAATTTTTTTTTGTGAAAAAGCTTTTTAAACCTAAAATAAGCAACTTTTATGAAATGGCTTTTTACAAAAACTTAAAGCTAAAAGACTAAAAAGCTAACTGTTAAGCATTTTTAGACACAATAAGCAAAAAGGAAAAGCAAATAAGCAAAAGCAATTTTAAGACTAAACTAAATAAGCACTAAGAATCAAGAATAAGCTAACAAAATGAGCTAAAACTTAGCTTAAATGATAGAATCACTTAAAGGCTTTTAAACTTAAATTCTAAACTGAAAATGCTATTAAGCTTGAATAAGCTCTAACATAAGCTAAATAAGCTAACTATGACTAAAACCTAACCTAATAAGCAAATCTAAGCACAATTTAAGCAAATCCAATAAGCCAATAAGCTCAGAAAAGAAAATAAGCAAAATTGGCCAAAAACTACTGTAACAGCCTATAAGGGAACTTTCTAGCTTATTTTAAGCTAGAAAATGGATCATTATGGCTTAGAGACTTATAGCACTAAAAAGCTTATACAACAAGCTTCTAAAATCAGAAAATAGAAATGAGTTTGCAACTCAAATAAGCTACTAAAAAGGCTTTAGAAAAGGCTGTTTCAGACAGTGTCACACTTTTTGGTTTTTTTAAAGTTTTTCTCAAACTGCTAAAAGCTAAAGTGCAGGCTTAAAAAAGATGGTCAAATAAGCTACTAATCCTTAAATAAGCTTAAAAAGATCTTAATTATACTCTAATCTACTTGTGCAATGATTTTTAAAACTTAAATCTAATATTAACCTACTTAAAATCTAGATTGAAAAATGGATTTTAACCTTTTAAAAACTGACTAAAAATGTTACAAATCTACTTTGAACTATACCTCAAAATAATTTTGCACACTTATCCTACTCTATTTCTACGGCATTAGACACCTAAAACATCTACAAAAACATGAATTTATAGAACCAATAATCAATGATCAAAGATGAACAGTTTGTAAGCCAAAAATTTCACAGTTTCAAGATATCATGATATTATACCCAAAAAAAATTGGATTAAGGCTTAGAGAACCTTCAAACCTGCCTTATAAGCCTCAAGAATTGCTTATCAAGTTTGACTTTAAGGGTCAAAGCACTCAAACAGAATCAACACAAGTTGATCCTACTTGTGCCAAACACCCCTTAAGAGACTTGGTAATCATATTAAGCTTATAAAACACAGTTTAAACCTTTGATTTTTGAAAACAGATGATGAACTAAGTTTAACTAAGATTAATAAGCAAATTTAAACAGATAATTAGCACTTTAGATAAGCTAATGAAATAAGCAGTATTTTAAGCTAAAATATGACAGATTATGAAATACTTGAACAAATGAAACAAAGACTATAAAATATGCAAGTTAAGCATTAAATGACATGAATAAGCAAGAATAAGCAGAAACTAAGCAGAGATAAGCAGTCAAATAAGCTATAACATTTTATAAGTTTGAATCCTGTGGAACAACAAGATCAGTCTACTCATGTATTTTGAAAAACTTCAAATTGATTGTTGAAAAAGAAATCAAGTTTTAATGAAGTTCTAAAGCTTTCGAGACTAATATGTCTATTCATAATTTTTTATGTGGTATTGTCAGGTCCCTGGTTTGGTCAGTTTGCTGCTTGGTCTGCTGTTTGTGGTAGTGGTTTGTGGACGTAGTGTACTGGATGAGATGGGTTGTCTGGTGTGGGGGGGGGAGTATGGTTGGGGGGGGGGGGAATGGGCAGTGGTCGCGGGGGGGGGGGGAGTGGGGGGGGGGGGGTAAACTCGTGAGGGGGTGGGGGCTAGAATAATCGGGGAGAATGATGGGTGGATACAGGGGTGAGATCGGGGGTGTATGGATGGGAGGTCCTTTAGGGGGGGGAAATAAAAAAAATTATACGGGGAGTATTTAGGTTGTACTGGTGGTTAGGAAGTGGGTTAATGCAGTTGGGGGGGGAGTTGGGGGGTTATACATTCTAGAAAAAATAAGGGGGTATATAATGGGTTAGTTGTGGGGGGGATCACTCTTGGGCGTGTGGGAGTCAGGGGGGAAGGTAATCCTGGGACGGGGGGCCGTTGTGTTTAAATTTGGGGTTTTTATGCGGGCGCAGTGAATTTAATAGGGCCCAGAGGCTGGTGACTTTTCTCGTGGGTTACGCAGCGAAGCTTGTTTTTTTTACTTTTTTTTGTCAATTTAAATTTTTTTTTCTTTTTAAATGTTTTTACTATGTTCTTTCCACCTCCTTATCCATCAGAGGGTTGGGCTTTGTGCTTGGTAGGGGCGGGGGGTCACCTGCGGGTTGTTAGTGCGGGGCCTTGTAGTGAGAGAGGGTTGGGGGTATCCAGGGCAGGGGATTGAAGTAACAGGGGGGTTCGGGGTTTTTGTTTGTCAAATTACCTGAAGTTAATATCTACTTCATTTTTAAACTTTTTTATGGTCTATATAACCAATCATTCAAATATTACCAGTTCTCCTCACTTGCGGTTTTTTCAGTGGAAGAGGAAACACTTAGTATTTACTCTTTATTTCTTTTCACGGTTAGTTGGGTTTTCTTGTTTTTTTTGTGGGGGGTTGCGGGGTTTTTATTTTAGTCGAGAGGTGGTGGGTTTTATTTTTGGTGTTTGTGAACGTTGTAACTTTTGTGTTCTGTGGTTTCGCTCTGTCTCCCAGGACTTGTTTCAACTCTTCGAGTTTCTGCAGGGTAACCTTTCCTTGTGTCAGATGACTTTAGAGGGTCAGACCAACCTAGGCGGTGCGGGGGTAGGCATTCTTTTAGAAAGAGATGATCAGACGTCATGGCGAAGGCTGAATGGGTATACACTGTATACCATCTTTGTCTCCACTTCACTATCACTTTCCCCTGCCGAGGATATCCCGGCATTACCTTTTCACTTTAATACATCAGACAGAGAGCGAAGTTGCCCGATGAATAAACAAATTAAACAATCCATCTGCTCCCCCTGTTGCGAAAACAAAAAAAAAAATAAAACATAGGACTAATCTATTTTAAAAAGTTAATAGTTCGGGAAAAAAGCAATCAAAATATAAACAAAAGAAAGGAATTTACATGCAAACACACACAAAATGATAAAATCAAAAATGGAAAATTATCGATATATTAGGATCTTCTATTATGATCTATATATATTTATTTAACAGCGCTTATCGGCATGTGCTAAAAAAAAAAAGCAAAAAGTAAGACGCAAAGAAGACAGACAAGACCACAAACAAAAAAAGACAAAGAAGGACACAAGCAAAGAGCCGAGGGACCTAACGTGCTTGAACACCCCATGCATGAGAAGAAATCGAAAGAAGCAAAGAAAATCAAACTGATCAAAAATATGTTCGGGAACAAAGGAGAAACAAGAAGAATTGCCAAGAACATATTTAAAATAGACAGAGTGGGTAACATATAGGAATAAGGATATTGCGACACACCATTACTTTGTCAAAAGATATTCCGGTGGTTTCACCTATACATCGTCTTGTCATTCATACAGTCACGTAATCTTCTATGGGCACATACAACAAATGCCAGCGGCATGTTCATACCAGACGAACTGTTGTCCTCCAAAAAAATATATGATCTTATGGATTGCTAAACAAAGGCAAGATTGAAATATTTGAACACGTTGCAATGGCCACCTGAAAGCATACATTCTTAACGAAGATCTCCATCAAGGAATTCTCCAATAAGTTTATGCTGTTTGCTCCCATTTGCCACCACAAGCCGCATTCTGCCAGGCGTCTTCAGCGCGCAGAGAGCCTGGCCTTCCTTCCATCAGTACCATGGTTCTATATGGCACAATTTTGGTATATACTTTGATATGAAGACGGATCAAGTATATATAGACTCACATTTATGATTGACAAGGAAACGAGCTTTCTTCTTCCCCAATGGGGATAAGATGACTTCAGGAACAAATTTTCATCTACACAAGCATACTGATCCAACAATCATGATAGTTTCGTGCCACCACCATCATTTTTAGACATGGTTCCATTCTACAAAATAAAATTGGGGATTTACAATGGAGCTGGAATAAGACTCATCAAGCTTTAAGACAACTGGTCTTCTGCAAGCCATGGCAAACTTTTATGCCAAGTATTTTCCCTAATGCTTGACAACACGTGTAACTAGATGGGATCAACCACCGTTGTAGATAATGCAAATGATGTATTTCTTTATCAATAACATTCATGTTGATTATGCGGATGCATACAATGGCCAAGGGAGAAGGACTCATTAATCTCTTCATCATCCAAACATCTTCGATTCCTTATCCAAGATTTACTAAGATCATCATTTAGTCATTTTCATGACTAACTTTTCCTAAGATTTCAAGCGCACACTGTTCAGAGAAAGGTTTATCACAATCTAAAAAGATGATGATATAATGAAAAATATCTTTTAATTCAAGAAGACACAAAGACAAAGTGGAATGAGGATTCCATATTGGAATGATTCTTAGAAGAAATTGAGCACACAGAGATTAAGAATATATGCGGGAAGTGTTGGGTAGATGTTCCTTTGACTCAGTCACAACCAACTTAGGCTAACCCAAGGATACGCATAGGACACCTAGAGCCCCGCTAGGCCTCACCTAACCCTAACATGGACTGCAGAGGATAGTGGCTCGGTGAGTGCCTTTGTTTAAGAGGACTTAGTAGTGAGTAGTTTTCACCCTGCTTCTCTTTGTACATTTTCGAGTGTCCAAGTGCTCCAAAATGATTCAACTGTTGATATTCATTTTTTATATTCCTCAAAAAGGAGAGATCTTATACAGTCTTACTCACCACTCCGGTAGGTGCACCTGTTGTTTAATTTATAAAGTAGATGAGATGATTTTACAAAGGACACATACAAGTAAAGTCTTGCTCTTGAGCACAAAACCAAAATAGTCTAAGAATAAGAAAGAAGAAGATAGAAGAAAAGAAGAGAAGAAAACAAGAAGAGAGCAGCCCAAAAGAAGCTTAGGAGCGAACGAGGCCGGAAAAAATGTGAAATGGTATGAAATGAAAACTGGGTTTCGTCTGAACAAGCATTCTTGGCATCCGTCGGAATGGAAATTAAAAGATGGTAGAATAGAAGGACCAAATGAATGTTATTGATGATAGTTCAATCCCATAGGATGATGATCAAAATATTCTCCGGACACTAGGTTAGAGCCCTATGAGATGATAAGGAAAGTCTAGAGGTGGAGATTACTAATAATGAAGAGGTGGAAATTACTAATGTTGTAATACCTGTGAATGTTAATGAAGAAGAGGAATAAAATAATCGTGATGAGGTGTGAATTAAATTAAAGCGAAGGGAGAAATGGAAGATTGTAGAGGAGTATAGGAATACACCATTCCCCACACCAATTTTAGATTCTCTAGAATTCATACTGATCTTGTATCTTCGAATACTGAGAAACTTTAGGAATTAACGGTAACTAATACTACACTTACACCATCATTAAGTTTACTCAACACCAAGTTATCTGCCATAAACTGGCTTCTATCATTTTTCTAACGTCAACCTGTTCATTTCAAACGCTCACTAATGAGTTCTTCTTTTAGGAGTTACATGGACGTTTATGATATTTGTTTTGAAGCATCTATGAGCAATGTAGTTCTGGTCAAGTAAGTCTATTTGATACTCTTGCTGATATCTCTAGAAGTAATGGTTGATGAGATCACTAATACCTACATGGTAGAATATGCATAACAATGGAGCAAGTCAAGAAAGAGGTTTCTGAGCAGGTTAAAGTTTAAGTTCCAATGTATGTTGTAAAAGGGCTGCTTTTGGAAAGGCAACGAAATATAAAGAACCGGCAGAAAGATAAAGATTAAGATGGATTGCTAAAAGCTCTTTACATGGAGCATGGGAATTACAGGCTGAAAATTTTCTCATTGATTCGAGAAGACAATTGATATTTAACATTCCTTCTTTGCGTTGGTTGCTGTCTGTTAAGTAGTTATATGACTGGAATCATTCTTCATGTTCATCCAGCTCAACCACGAACTTCATCCTGTTCTAGAATCAAACAATATCAAACTATATATCAATGAAAGCCCGAATCCTTAGTTGCAGCAACAAGCAAATAGCAATATGGCTGCACTTCAGATTGAAGTTTGAGGACATTTCAGGTACTCTCAGACTACTTGTTAGACTTCTGCCGTTCGCCTACTGAGATTAGGACGATCCTCATGTGATGTTATCCTGAGGGGGAGAATAGTGCAAGTCAGCACGAAGACATCTGAGTAATGAAGCACATGTGACTGGAGTGTCATTTGGACAATGTCACATTGAAAAAGTACAAGGTCAATCGTCTCTTCAAAGGAATCATGAGCAATCAGATGATATGATTGTGGACTGGGTCTTATGCTTCACGATCATGATTGAAAATAATACGAAGCAGTTGGTATGTGCTTAATTACTCACATACCATGTTCCATTAAAAAAGGTCTTAAATAACTAAACTCGTAGCCAAATACCATCGTATTTGTATGTTTTGCATTTGTATTGTGCAGGAAACGGATATTCAAGAACAGGACAAAAACAAAGCCACAAAATAAACAACGCCGAGCACGGAATGGAAAAGACAAAGTCAAAAGTCAACTAAGTGAACAGAAAATTACAACTTGTGGGACTAAAATTGCCAACCTCAAGTTGATTACTCTAGAATAACAAGGACAAGGGCCTTGAAATTACAAATCGGGTGGAGTATAACTTGAGGGGCCAAAGCTGCCAACTTACCCAAAACCATTTTCCCGCCCAACAAAACCCAGGTACAACTAAGGGATGTCTTCCCATACTTTTACCCTGCAAACCACTCAACACCCTGGATAAATCATTTCAACCACTCCACTATTCCCTCCCCCCATACTTATAATTGCCATGTTGGCAATCCCTCACCATTTCCAAGTAATTTCGATGGCTGTGATTGACACAAGAGAAGCACAAAAGAAATTGAAGGCGGATTTGTTTTAGAATCTCCTCACACAACAAGCACACTTTGGGGGTTTTGTCTTACAAAGTGACTCACAGAAGAAAGGAGAGAGAAAAGGACAAGAAACCAAGACCTCTAATTCGTTTTAGTATAATAGGGCCCCATTGTAACCAAACAAAAGAAAAAAGATCATTTTTTATATTTAGCTTCTTAGTTATAAATTTCAGCTTATTTTTTTGCATTTTTTAACATTTCCAGTCTTGTAACTTACATTTCCGTCTTCTTAATGCAAATTTGGAGTTTTTAAGTCAATTCTTGAATCTTTGTATTTCCTTTGTTAAAAGCATTACTTAATATGTTTTAAGTCTTATAAAATCATATAATATACTAATGAACGTTAAGTAACAGTCACAGAAAATTCTTCACTCAAATATACCACTGCTTAATGGATGATAAGCTAGTTCTGGATGGGCTTATGCGGACTTATCACTAGCTTGTTTTATACACAGCTAGAGCTTCGTAGATTCTTGGTTTAGCCCTGTTTTGAGCAAGGGTGTTATAAGTTTCTCTTTTTTCTTATTTTTCTTATTACTGCAAGAAAAAAAAAAAAATTCTGAAACCTATAGTGCCTTAGTTGTTACCCTATATTTGCTTATTATATGCTTTATCATGGATGTTTAGTTTCCACAATCCTTCTTAAGTTGTTAGTTTAAAATAGTGACTCTATCGCACACTTTCTTAGTTAGTTCTCGGTTAGTATGTCTTAGTTAACCACTGTCTAGATTGATTTCAGCTTATTTAAGTGCTTATTCTTGATTGAAGTCTGCTTATATGTTATACTTATTTTGTTATTGGATAATCTGTTTTTAAAAATTTGGACCAATCAGCTTGAAATAAAAGAAAAATGATTTTTAAGAGATGTTTGGAACAAGCAGTACTAACTCCAAGTTAGTACTGCTGGTTCATTTTTTTTGTGATTTTAAAAGCTAGCAGTACTAACTTAAAGCTAGCGGTACTAACTCCAAGTAGTTTATGTACTGGTATAGTTTGTAATGTTAGTACTGTTGGGTCAGTTTCTGCTTATGAGCTTATTATTTATGCTTATTTAAGATTTCCTTAGCTTTTTAGAGTAGATTAAGCCCATTTTCGTTTACTGTCTTTAGTAGAGCTTATTGAAGCTTTTTCGCCTTTTCAAAATCGTTTTAAGAGTTTTATTAGTTTTTATTTTTTTCTTATTTGCCAGTTCTAGTCTTGTTTTATCTTCTAGTATGCTGTAATTCTTATGTCTGAGTCGCTTATTAGGTGGGTAGTTAAATATCTGTTTTAGCCTGTTTGGATTATTTCTTGTTTCATTGTTTGTTTATTAGAGCTAGCAGAGTTTACTAACTTAAAGTCTGCCTTGTGGCGGTTACTCAATTCAAGCTTAGCAGTAACTAACTCCAATTAGTACTGATAGTTAATACAGTTGGTACTTGTTGTTAGTAATGCTAAGTTTTTCATGCTTATTTAGCTTGTTTTTACTCCCACCTTTTGATTTTTTTTTTTTTTTTAAATTGCTTTTTGAACTTGCTTATTAGTGTTTAGTTTAGCTTCTATTTGGTTTGTTCTTAAGCTTATTTGAGCTTATTTGTGTACATTAGTGTAAAAGTTTTAATGTTTTTACCATTTCATATGCTTTTATGCTTGTCCAGCTTAATCTTCTTTGATGTATTTTTATGTTTGCATTTGCTTATTACTGTTTGTGGCCCACAATCATCCTTTCATTGTAATATTTCAAACATCTAATTATCCAATTGTCATTTCGATTTTTCCATTTCTAGCCCGAGTCTCGGGACAAATACGACCCGGGAATCATAATTCCGTGCTACATATATATTTGTATTTTGTAAAAACTTTTGACCAATTCCTTGTGTAAAGGTAAGTGGTTGACGTGTTTTTCTTAATATATTATATATACTATTTATTATTGACGAATTCAATTTTTGGCAGCCGCTTGCGGGCGAGGCTTGTCAAAACGATTATTCGTACGTTTGACATATTTTGTTTGAATTTGTGAAATATTTTTCTTCTATAAAAATCTAAAAAGTACAAAATATATTTCATTTTCTTTCATTTGTAATTAATTATCATATAAAAAAAACCAAAATATAAAAACATTTTCCATAAAAAGAAATAATATTCACAAATTGGTTTAAAAATACTAAATCTATAATATTCTCAATTGGAACCGGTATTATCATATAACTTCCGGTGAAACTTGTTGGTATCCCACTCGAACAAAAGATTTTAAAAACTTGCCATTTGGTTCTATTCAATGTACGGACCTTACTTGAAAAAGGTTAACAACAAGCTAAAACAGTGGGTATAAGGTGGGTTTTGTCTTCAAGGAACTACAACCCGAAAGGAGAAATAAGCTATCGCGCTGTTCCTACTCCTCCCGCTCTCACAATGTGCGTTTATCTTTTTTGAGAAGCTACCGTGAAGTAGTAGATTATTGGTTTGACGTTGTCTTCAATATCACATTGTCCGTTAAAATCAATTGTGAATAAATCATTGAAAAACCAAAAAAAATTAGTGTAAATTTTCTTTTTAAATTTCTATTTTTGTGCATGCGCACCGTTCTCAAGTCCTAGTAAACGTCGCATACAACAAGTCCGAACAAACTTCTGTGATTCACCCAATCTGAGAACCAAAATAACAATCCTCCCATAGTTACGATGGAATGATAATCGGTACTATGCGCAATTGCCCCGAAAGCACCCACCGAAGGGTCACCCAGAGGATGCGTTAGTTTGTTCCCGAAATTACTGCAAAAAACTTTGAGATCAAGCATGGTCTACTTATTCTTGTTCAAAACAAGCAATTTTTTTGGACAGATACAGAAGTCCCACATGCTCAAATCGTATTTCAACAAGATCACTTCTTACGATGAAGTTCCCGAACGTCCCGAATGAGTACGTCGGTTAGCTTATGCTTTTCCATTTTCCCTCGAGGGAGGAGCAGCCCGGATTTGAGCTTGGAAAAGAGGACCCTCAATAGATTCTTACATGGATGATCTTGTTTCGAAATTCATTAACAAATTCTTCCCTCCCTCTAAAACAACAAATCTTCAATATGAAATCACGAGATTTCACAAAAATTTCGATGAAACATTTTTACAAAGGCATGGGGACCGATTCAAATGATCTTCTTAGGAGGATGCCTTTGCATCATGGGTTTTCAGAATTGGGCATCAACTCGATACATTCTATATGCCCCTACTCCTAAATTCTCAAATGTAAAGATTCATTGAATCCGCTGCGGGTGGTAACTTTCTGGATAAATGCTCGAGAATGCCTAAAAAATATCCGAGAGCAAGCTCCGAAGTGCGTCTAATCACGAAGCAAGGCTATTGTTGGAAAAGTGAGTACGAGCTCTTCTACCCCATCACTTTCATATCCGGAGTTGCTGAGCTGAAAGATATGGTTAGAGCATTGATTCTCGATAAGAAAAACCAAACTCCAGCTCCCGCTCCTGTAAAAGCAGTCGAGCAAAGTTGTGTAACTTGCGGGGGTGGTCATTCTTACCAAAATTGTCCAGCCACCGATGGCAACATTTATCGTGGACCAATATCCAAGAATCGGGGTCTGTCACAAGCCGCCACAGTTATCTTCAAACCAAGGGAAAAAAGTAATGCCACAGTTACCGACCTCAGATGGTTGCAAACCAATTCGACTCCCAGGTTTCTCAACTATGCAAAACCATCAAAACAACCAAAATCGGGGGATCAATTCTCACCCAAAAGCGGCGAGGAACAATTTTAACCAAAACATAGGGGTATACATTTCAATCAAGGACCAAGTTTACCAACCCCAGATTAATCCAACCCCGAATTTTCATGCTTCGGCTTACCAAGCTCTATTCCTCAGCACCGGTGTGTTCTAAGCCCCGATTTTGATAAACTCGTCAAAAGCTCAATGACGCGGTTATGCAAAATATGCAAAATCAAATGGCAAATATAACGGACCTGATCACTAAATTCATGAATAGTAATACCGCTTCTACTTCGGGTTTGGGTTCATCTTCCCAAGCAACACATCGCCTAACCCCGAATGGTGATGTGAAAAGCATCATCACTACCGAATAGCGGTGTTTCCTATAATGGACCTCAAATTTCTTCTCCTCCTAAAGAGAAGAAATGACAATGAAAACCAAGGTGACGAACAATGAAAGGAGTAAAGGATACGTAGCAACACCCATGGCACGAAAAAAATTCCAACCTCCAGTGGTCCAATACTGTTGGACCAATTGGTGAGCCACGTTGTTTCTTCAATGACTCTCCACTCTTTAACACCAACCGTGCCATATCCTTCAAGGGCCCAACAACAGAAAGGCTCCCTGTGTGAAAAAGACAATCTTCTAGGTAGCATCAACAACATTTCATGGAGATTTTTTGGGATCTCCATTTCGAGCTATGTTTAGCGGCCTTAACGCTCTCCTCACACATGCCCAAATTTGGCCACCCAAAATGTTTAGAATAAGCTCCCAATGATAAGGATAAGATGATTGAGTTGGACAAAGACACTCGCGGTGTAAACGAGAATTGCTCGGCGGTTATCCTTAAAAAAGTTTCCCAGAGAAACTTGGAGACCCCCGGCAGTAAGATTTCTTTCTCTACACATACCTCCTCAACCACCACTATGTGTTGTTTTTGTGATTTTCCGAAGATTGAATGAATGCTAGCCTTGGCGATCTCAGTTGCAAAGCATTCAACCTAATGCCTCTCTCCATTTGGAAAAGAAACTAAGTCTCTCGAGCATGGACAAACCCGAATGATACCTGAAACTTGTACCGATGCAACCCGAATACGATTTCTACTCCAAACCAGCATCGCCGAGGATGGTTTTCGTGATTTGAAATTTGGAACGCTTCTTCTTCCTTCGAATTTTGTTGGTCGTTGTTTAACATTGCCGATCTGGGGTTCCCTAATCTTAGGAAGAACCTTTCTTGAGGGACGGCAGTGCCTTGATGACAGTTCACGTCGTGAACAAATGACCCCTTAGATATGATGACCTAATCCCGTGACCTTCAAGTTGGTAATACTAAGCTTTCTCCTACTATTATCATTGATTAACACGGTTAACCGAGTTGATGTTAGTGACTATTGCTTGTCTGAAGAATATGTTCAAGAAACAGTACTTGAAATTTCTGTGCAAGTGGGCAATCCACTTCTACTTAGGAATCTTCTTTTTTTTTAGGATCCTTATGATTCGATTCTCGCTCTCCATCTTTTACTCCATTCGGAGGATAGTGATTTTATCAATGAAGAAGATCGACGAATATTTCTTTGAACATGATGATTCAATCTACCACCAGGTGTTGACGGCTTATACGATTACTGAGGGATAGATACTGTTTACCCTTGAGGAATTGTTTAGTTGATCAATAGTGACACAAATCTCTCCCCTCCGTCACCAGTTGTGAAATAAATGTGCCTGAAGACCAGGATTTCAATTCTTCATGTGAAAGAACTCCCGACTAGAACTCAAAGACTCTTGCATCCCATCTTGTAGTATGCGTTTTTTTTTGGAGGGTGATGACAAATTACCCGTCATAATCGCTAAAAACTTGAAAGATGAGGATAAAACCGCCCTGATCAAGGTTCTTAAGTCACACAAACATGCCATAGCTTGGAAGATTTCTGATATTAAGGGGATAGATCCACAGTTTTGCACCCATAAGATTTTGATGGAGGAAAATGCCAAACCCGTAGTTCAACATCAGAGAAGAGTTAACCCCAAAATCCATGAGGTTATTAAGCAAGAAGTTATCAAACTTCTTGATGCCGGGTTAATTTACCCTATCTCTGACAGTCCCTGGGTAAGCCCGGTTCATTGTGTCCCTAAGAAGGGAGGCATAACCGTGGTAAAAAATGAAGAAAATGAGTTAATACCCACTAGGTTGGTTACGGGATGGCGAGTTTGCATCGATTACCGAAAACTCAATGATGCAACTCGTAAAGACCATTTCCCGTTGCCATTTATGGATCAGATGCTTGAAAGATTAGCCGGAAATGAGTACTATTGCTTTTTGGATGGATTCTCCGGCTACTTTCAGATCTCGATTGACCCACTTGATCAAGAGAAGACTACCTTCACCTGCCCTTACGGGACATTTGCCTATCGTCGCATGCCTTTTGGGTTATGCAATGCACCGGGCACGTTCCAAAGGTGTATGGTTGCAATCTTTCACGATATGATTGAAAAAACCATGGAAGTCTTCATGGATGATTTCTCGATTTTTGGTGATTCTTTCTCCTCTTGCCTTTCCCATTTAGACAAAATGCTCCAAAGGTGTGAAGACACCAATCTTGTGCTAAATTGGGAAAAATGCCACTTTATGGTCAAGGAAGGCATAGTCCTTGGCCATAAGATTTCTAAATCCGAGATTGAGGTTGATACGGCAAAAGTTGATGCAATTGCAAAATTGCCTCATCCCACTACCGTGAAGGGTATTTGTAGTTTTCTCGGTCACACCGGATTCTACCGATGATTTATTCAGGATTTTTCCAAAATCGCCCGGCCTATGACCTACCTCCTTGAAAAAGAAACTCCATTTATCTTCTCGAAGGAATGCATCGAAGCATTTGAAACCCTTAAGATGAAGTTAACCCAGGCTCCAATTCTAGTTGCTCCCGATTGGGACTTGCCCTTTGAAATCATGTGTGATGCAAGTGATTTTGCTGTTGGGGCAGTCTTAGGGCAACGTAAGACCAAGCACTTCCAGCCGATACACTATGCAAGCAAAACTATGACCGAGGCTCAAGCACATTACACCTCAATGGAAAAAGAATTACTTGCCGTAGTATATGCTTTCGAGAAGTTCCGACCATATCTTGTCTTGTCTAAAAGCATAGTGTATACGGACCATTCGGCTCTCAAATACCTGCTTACTAAGCAAGATGCTAAGCCAAGATTGCTTCGGTGGATTTTGCTGCTGCAAGAATTTGATGTCGTTATCCGTGATAAAAAAGGAGCAGAAAATCTCGCCGCCGACCACCTTTCTAGACTTGAAAATCCCCATCAAAGTGAGCTCGAGAAAAAGGAAATTACGGAAACATTTCCTCTCGAGACACTTGGGATGGTTACCTTTCGTGGTGATGATAATGCCCCATGGTTTGCCAATTTTGCAAACTACCATGCGGGGAATTTTGTAAATAAAGAGGATGTCGTCTCAGGCAGAAAGAAAGTTTTTCAAAGACGTCAAACACTACTTTTGGGACGACCCCTTTCTATTCAAGATATGTGCTGATCAAGTAATTAGGCGTTGTGTTTCGGGGCAAGAAGCTTTTGACATTCTCAAAGCTTGCCACAGTGGACCTCTGGGGGACACTATGGTGCCAATTACACGCTAAAAAGATCTTCGATTCAGATTTTATTGGCCCACGATTCTACAAGTATGCCACGTACTTTGTCGCCCGATTGTGACATTTGTCAATTAAGGTAAAAATTTCGCAAACATGAGAGATGCCACAAAACTCTATCAAGTTTGCGAAATCTTTGACATGTGGGGCATTGACTTCATGGGGGCCGTCCGTCTTCAAGAGGGAACTAAATATATACTAGTGGCGTTGATTCTTGTTAAAATGGGTTGAGCAAACGCTCCCACAACGATGCCGAGTGTTTGCAAATTCTTAAATCCTCTCTTCTCCAGATTTGGTGCCCCTCGTAGCAATCATAAGTGTCGCGAAACCATTTATTTTATAACCAATTTGCAAGGTCATGCTTAAATACCGGAGTGACTCATCGTCCTCTCCACGCGTATCCTCCACAAACAAGTGGGCAAAGTTGAGGTCTCCGAATCGTGGTTTGAAACACGAATTCTTGAAAGGGAACGTGGGCGAAAATCGTGCCTTTGGTCGGAAAAATTAGAGACGCACTAGCGGCCTTCCGTAACAGCTTACAAAACACCCATCGGGTGTACTCCATAAACATGTTAGTATACGGGAAGGATGACATTTCTGATTTGGCTCGCAGCACAGACTTAAGCTTATGGGCCTTAAGTCTATAAAATTAGATATCAAAATACGCGATGGTGATCACAGTAAAGTTTCACTTAATGAACTTAATGAAACATTCGTGATCTGCTACGGAAAATTCTTTAATTTACAAGGAGAAAACAAGAGAATCTTGACTAAAGATCAAAAATCGTGTTTTCACGTCATGTGATCGAAGTCCTGTGTTCTCTTTATCACTCTAGATGAAGATTTTCTCGAGGGCAAGCTTAAGACTGCTGGAGTGGGACATTCACTGTAACCAAAGTTCTTTCCCATAATGACACTGTCGAGTTATCCCAAACTCCGGGCCAAATTTCAAAGTGATTTATGGTTCATCGTTTGAAGCATACTTTGGCGGGGGACTGTACCATACAATTGGTAGTCCCGGATCTCCTACGTTCCCCTATGACCTATAATTTCGGGGGACGTGTCAAGCATAGCGACGTAAACAAGCGCTTCGTAGGATGGCACCCCATGTCTTATCGTCTGTAGTAATAAATAAGTGTTTTTGTGTGAGGAGGCTTACCTCTTCCATTACCCGTGTTTCGTGTTTGTGTTGTTAATTATCCAGGATTGCCCGGATTGTGAAGACTCTCATGCTCTCAGTTTTGTCTTTCATTCACAAGAGTTTCACATCCTAAGCTTCATTTTGGGGAATCCTAAAATCCAAAATCTAATCGACTAACGTTTATCTTTGGGCCTTAGATATACGTGGGTACCCCTTTCAAAAACATTGAGGCGATGTTTTGTTTAGTATGGGGGGGGGTATCTACGATTGATTTTGCCTGCAGCCGTTGTTGTCACCGTAAATCCTCGTTTTTACACCAATTTTTTGCAAAAAATACCAAAAAAAAATGAAATTTAAAAATTTTCAAAATTTTAATATGTGTTTTGTTCTCAGTTTCGACTTTCATAATGGTAGTTAGATTGAGTATAATTTTGGACTCGATCGGGCGTGTTGAGCCCTAGATAGTTCCTCAACTTAGGTGTAGGCTAAAGCTTTCACGAATTCTATTGCTTTGAATTTTAATAAGGTGAAGAACAAGAAGTGATAGAGTTAAATATAAGTTTATGTGCTGAGCAAGATTCTTCTAAAGCTTATATGAGTAACTTGTGGCTTTTCTATTCCCATTTGCTTCTAATACCTAATCATACGTTGCTCATTTCAATTCAACTACTAAAAACTCAATCAATGTTTTTTAGAAAAAGCTTTCAGAATCTTGTTTCTTGATCCTTTAAAGCGAGGTTTTTTCTGTTTTAGTAATTTGAAAGTTAAAATGCCAGAAGCATGAATGAATATGAATGCAAAAATGCTGAAGGATATTGATATATGCAATGAAGCATACATTTGATTATATGGAGCAAGTAAAAGATGTGTCGTGATATCCCACTCCGCTAACCACGAGGTGGGGGTTCAAACTAAGACATCTTTACTTCTAGGGATTTGGTGTGTTGTGATATCTCACCAGGAAGCGAGGTCTAGGTGAGGGTTCAAACTAAGACACATATCTTTAGCCATATTAGGAAGAAGGTGTTGATGTGATTTCCCACTACGCTAGCAACGGGGTGGGTTTTCAAACTAAGAACACCGGTCGTTGGTTGTGATATCCTACTAGGGAGCGAGGCCTAGGTAGGAGTTCAAACTAAGCAACGCATTCCTAGCTTTAAGAACTTATGATTATGATGATGAAGATGTTGCAAAAAGTTCTACAGTTAAAATTTCGTTCTTTAAAATCAAGTTACAAGGACCTAATAAGTTGTTGCTTTGAGTCATGATTCATCTTGAATTACGACTATGGAAATAAGTTGATCTATGGTTGAGTTGAAATGAGTACACACATTTAAATCATATATCCATGTTGGGAGTTAAAAGTTCACAAGTCATAAGTATGAGTGCTTAACATTTAGACTTATATTGACAAATGATCTTGTTTAATTGCTTGGTTTGGAACTAGTGAAAAATCGGGGACGATGAATTTATCCGTCAGGACATCCGTAGATTATTCTATGGGCGCTTCTCATTCTATGATCCCAGTGTTGATATAATGTGTACATATAAAAATGGTGAAAACGGGACTTGTCGAAGCTATTGATTCTTTATTTCCCTTGACGAACACCTAGCTACTTTTTGAGGTTATTAGTCGAGGGGGATTGAGATTCTTAGTTTTCGTAAATGTTTACTTCATAACATTGCGTGAGGACACGGCAATACCTTAGTATGGGGGATTTTGGTATGTGCTTAATTACACATACCTTTCTCCATTAAAAACGGACTTAAATGACAAAAAAACGTACCAAAAATACATTGTATTTGTATGTTTTGCATTTGTATTGTGCAGGAAACGGATATCACACAAAGGACAAAAACAAAGCCAAAAACAACAAAACCAAGCACGGGATGGAAAAGACAAAGTCAAATCGAAGCCAAAGTCAGTCAAAGTCAGAAAGTCAAAGTCAAAAGTCATCCAAGTGAAGAAAATACAACTTGAGGGACTAAAATCGCCAAACCTCAAGTTGTATTACAAGAATAAAAAGTCAAGGGCCGAATTTGCAATGAAGTTATAAGAGATGAGGGGCCAAAGCTGCCAACTTACCCAAAACCACTTTTCCCGCCTAACAAAACCCAGATACAACTCACGGGTGTCGTCCCACCCTTTTACCCTGCAACCTCTACAACCCCTT
This sequence comes from Tanacetum coccineum, assembly GCA_026074375.1. Taxonomy (NCBI): domain Eukaryota; kingdom Viridiplantae; phylum Streptophyta; class Magnoliopsida; order Asterales; family Asteraceae; genus Tanacetum; species Tanacetum coccineum. The sequence continues at coordinate 27,388 of BQNB010028529.1, forward strand.
GGGTAAGACATTTCCCCCTCCTCCACTATCTTCCCCCAGCTTTATAATTGCCATGTTGGCAATCCTTCACCATTTCCAAGTGATTTCGATGGCTTAGATGACTCTAAAAAGAAGCACAAAAGAAATTGAAGGCTGGGATTTGTTTCAGATTCACCTCACACAACAAGCACACTTGGGTTTTGTCTCTACAAAGAAACACAGAAGAAAGAAGACCAAGAAACCAAGACCTTAATTCATTTTAGTATAAATAGGGCCATTGTAACCCAAGAAAGAAATGGGTTTTTTTTAGTCGTCATTTTTTTATCTAGTTCTTAGTTAAATTTCAGCTTATTTTTATGCAATTTTATTTTTGCAAGTCTTGTAACTTTAATTTTCGTCTTAATGCAAATTTGGAGTTTTTAAGTCAATTCTTGATTCTTTGTATTTCCTTTGTTAAAAGCCTTACTTAATATGTTTTAAGTCTTATAAAATCATATAAGTCATATGTTTTAACTCAAATACTAAGAAGTTAAGTAAAGTCACAGAAAATTCCACACTCAAATATACCACAGCTTATGGATGATAAGCCAGTTCTGGATGGGCTTATGGACACTACTAGCTTGTTTTACACAAGCTAGAGCTTGTAGATTCTTTGTTTAACCCTGTTTTGAGCAAGGGTGTTGTAAGTCTCTCTTTTTCTTATTTTTCTTATTTACTGTAGAACTGCTTATAGTGCTTATTTGTTACCTATATTTGCTTATTTATGCTTTATCATGATGTTTAGTGCTTATCTTGCTTAGTTGTTAGTTTAAAAATAGTTTGTGTCACTTTCTTAGTTAGTACTGGTAGTATGTTTAGTTAATACTGTTAGACTGATTTAGCTTATTTAAGTGCTTATTATTGATTAAAATCTGCTTATAAGTGTCTTATTTTGTTATTTGATAATCTGTTTTTAACAAACTAGGATCAAATCAGCTTAAAATAAAAAGAAAAATGATTTTTGAAAACTTTAAGGGGTGTTTGGAACAAGCAGTACTAACCCATAGTTAGTACTGCTGGTTCTATTTTGGGATTTTTAAAGCTAGCAGTACTAACTCAAAGCTAGCAGTACTAACTCCAAGTTAGTACTGGTAGTTAAAACTGTTAGTACTGTTGGTTCATTATTGCTTATTAGCTTATCATTTCTGCTTATTTAAGATTTCCTTAGCTTTTTAGAGTAGATTAAACCCATTTTCCTTTACTGTCTTTAGTAGAGCTTACTTTAGCTTATTTGCCTTTTCAAAGCAATTTTAATAGTTTATCAGTTTGTAGTTTTTTAGCTTATTTGCCATTTTAGTTTATTCTAGTTGCTTATTCTTATGCCTGAGTGCTTATTAGGGGTAGTTAAAAATCTGTTTTAACCTATTTGCTTATTTCCTGTTTCATTGTGTTTTGTAAAGCCAGCAGTACTAACTCAAAGCTAGCAGTACTAACTCCAAGTTAGTACTGATAGTTAATACTGTTAGTACTGTTGTTAGTACTGCTGAATTTCTCCTGCTTAACTTAGTTTAATTGCTTGCTGAATTTGCTTATTTAGAGTTAGTCTAGCTTATTTGATTTGTCTTAAGCTTATTTGAGCTTATTTGTGTCTTAGTATAAAAGTTTTTAGTGTTCTTACCATTCCTAGCCTTTATGCTTGCTCTAGCTTATTTTCCTTGTTTATCTTTTCGTGCATTTGCTTATTAGGTTTAGTGCCCAAATCATATCCTTGTCATATTCAAACCTCGATTATCAATTCGTCATTCGATTTTCCATTCAAGCCTCGTTGGGACATAACGACCCGGAAATATTCTATACTACTTCCGGTTTCATTGATTTTGTGAATTTTGATCCTTGTTATATATTTATATTTATTTATATTTATCTATATATAAATAGGGGTAAGAATCCGCGAGTCAAATTTTGGCGCCGTTGCCGGGGAGGCTAAAAACGATTATCGTTACGTTTGACAATTTGTGTTTGAATCTGTGAATATTTTCTTCTATAAAAATATAAAAAGTACAAAAATATTTTTCATTTTCTTTTATTAGTATAATTATCATATAAAAACAAAAGAAAAAACCAAAAATATAAAAACATTGTCCATAAAAAAGGAAATAAATTCACAAATTGGTAAAATACCAAAATATAATATTCTCAATTGAGGTATTATCATAATAACTTCCGGTGAACTTGTTGGTTCCCAACTCGAACAAAAGATTTAAAAACTTGCCATTTGTGTCTCTTACGACGTACGGCTCACCTCGAAAGGTTAAACAAACTAAAAAGTGGGTATAAGGAGGGTTGTTCCGAGGAACTACGACCCGAAAGGAGAAATAAGCTTCGCGTAATAATTCAGGCTGTTGTTTGTCTTTAATAGTTTGTATGAAGTTTTACTGGATAATCTGAAGAATGTATGAGTTAGAATGGTTAAACTAGTTCATACTGCTATGTTAATTAATGATCACACACATTAATTCATTCCACCCACCCCGTCCTCACTCCTCCCCTCCCACACCTCCTACACACCATAAAACCACACCCTTTCAACACCTCCTCAAATACTCTCATTATTATTTCCCCACCAAATTGTCTCTCGCTACAGTAATCCTTAACACTTTTTACTCGCTCTCTCCAGATAGATAAACATGGCTAATAGCCACTCGCCCCCGTAACCTCCTCGCATTATCGTGTTAGTGTCTCCGTGTATTGTCTTTTTGTTTATTTTTAGCCTTTCTGCTAATGTGGTCCTTATATGTCCCTAACCGTAAAATGTCATCATGTGTTGTCTGCTCGCTCCGCTCTCGCCTTATTGTCATGTTTTTAGAATGATAACACTTTTTTCGAATCCCTTTATTCTTAAACACGATATATAGCAGTTTAGGGTGTTTGGATAGTGGTGTGGTAGAGTATATGTGCCATTAGACATATCTATTAGCCGATCTCGGAGTGTTTGGGAAAATTCATTTGAAAAACCAAAATAACTGATTTTGATCTTGCTAAGGATTTTAGGATAGGTAGCAACCCATTCCTCAGGCCATTCCCACACACTATTTTGTGTCAAACATTAGTCAGACTTTAACTGAAAAGACTTCCTTAAAGTCTGATAGCTCTGTGTGTTGTATGTGTTAACTTGCAAAAACATTGTTGTGAATTAGATAGTAGCTAAAGACAACAACAACTCAGACTATATAGCTGTGTTCTTAACTTTGACTTCTGAGGAGATAGATTATGATCTCCAAAAACCACCTAAAGAGTTATGCTCAAATGGTACACTATTTGTAGATAAAGTACAAGTACAATGGAGGTTTTGGGGTTCAAAATCAGGATGTAATGAAAGTGATGTAAAACCTTCTTGGAAAGACATTAAAAAGGCTAAAGCATGTATGTTGGCTAAAGCACAAGCCTCTGAAGCATCTTCTAAGGCTAAAGTAAAAGCACGTGGGTCTAAGGCTATTTTTTAAAAACATACAAGCATCAACTAAAACATCATTGTCAAAAGCATGTACGAATAAAAATTGCTGTACTAGGGCTTGCAAATGCTAAAACCAGGGAATGCTATTAAACGGCAAGACCTTTAGAGTGAAGATACAATGATTTTGTGATTTTGTTGAGAGAAAAGATAGGGAAGTGAAGCTTAGAAGTGGATAGTGATGTTAATTACCTTTTATGATGTTATGTTTTTGGTCCTTATGTATTGGTCAGTTGATGGTTATCTACTATAAATCAATTTGATAGAGAGAGTATGAAATTTATTATGTTAGAATGGTTTGTATTTGGTTATAGAGGAGTAATGATGTTATCTTTTCCCCCCCCTATATTGTCGTAAACCGCTTGTTGATTGGACAAATGGTGTTTTGGTTAGGAATATTATGTCTGCTTTAATGTGTGTGTGTGTGTGTGTGTGTGTGAGATATTGACATTAGCTCAAACAGCTCAGATAGGATAGGAGATGGGTGATTTGTTGCTATTAAACTATATTATATAATATATTAATTTCTCTACTATCGCATCTATATACAACAAAAACTACCAACTACTCAAATGACACACCCGATAAGTGTTATAGAATGTTCCCGTGACGTTTATCCAACGAGGTAGTTGGAGAATCGATACAGTCACAAGATTGTAGTTTGCATGAGAGAAATGATTTGAGTGTGTGGGAAAGCTAAAGGTTAAAACAATAACAAACAAAACGATTGGAGAAAACCTAAAAATTATGAAATAAGCTTAAAAGAGAGCACGAATCCCGAACAACGGGTACAAAAACCTAAAATCATTCCAAAATTACCATACAAGATTTTTTATACTTCTAAATTACTCTAGGGGGACTAATAACTGAGAATGAAATAGACTAGACTGAAAACGGAGGTCGTTTGGACCCAAAAACGATCAGTCAAGTCAAGTTCAGTACCCGGACCGTTCTTTTAAAAATCAAAGTTTGAAAAATTACCTACAAAAGTTTTTCTATCTTTCCCTACGTTAATATGACTAAATAAAATTTTCTAAAAAAGAAAAATATTTTTTTGATAATTTTTGTATTTTTTATGAATTTTTAAAACTTTTTACGAAATTAAATTATAAAAAATACTAAACTATTTTTAAAAATTCTGAAAAATTTACTAAAATTACTTTGCACTACAACTATCCTACGAAAAATAAGAAACCCAAATTTCGGCTTATAAATAAGCCGAAATTAAGCTCAAACGAGCTTATAGCTTAAAGGGCCAAAAACACCTTAAATATCTAAGTGCCCAAGGGTCTTACATAAAAGACCCAAGGGCACAGCGGTAAGCGAGTTATAAAAGGGGTGTATTGAGGGTGAGACCCGGGTTCGAGTCTTGCTCACCCGGGTTTCCCCTTATCTCCTCTTTTTTTTTAGAAAAACTTTTCAAACAAACTTATAGAACACATGGGGCTTATCATTTTTTGTAACTATAGCTTTTGAGAAAAGCTAAAAATAGGGCTTTTTGTTTGGCAGTTTGCTTTTTACACTAAATCCCAAAGATGCTAAACTGCTAGGCTACTTCTAAACATTAATAAGCTAACACTAAGGCAAATAAGCAAATGCACTTAACTAACTAGACCTAATAAGCTAGAAGATCACAAATAAGCTGGAATGAGCTTATGAATTCAGCAGTACTAACTTTAAAGTTAGTACTGCCTATGCTATTAAGGAGAAATAAGCTAGGGAAAAAGGAAAATAAGCAAAAACAAATGAACAACTAGCACCTAATAAGCAAATATAATCAAAAATAAGCCAAGTGAGCAAGCAGATAAGCAAAATAAGCAAATAAGCAAAGTGGGGCTATAACTGCATACACAACAGCCAAGGAGCTCTCTTTTGGCTTAAAAATAAGTCACTTAGAGGGCTTCTTAGGCTTAAAAGCCTTTATGGGCTTCTAACCTAGCTTATAGGTTTCCTAAAAATGCAAAGGAAACAAAGATTGAAACAAAAATAAGCTATAAAAGAGTTATGAAAAAGAGCAGTAATGACTTTTGCACTAAGTCCTAAAGGCTAAGTTAATAAGCTCTTTAAGGGACAAAATAAGTATTGCAGGGAAAACTAAGCTAAGGGAAGTATCTATGCTAACCTAAATAAGCTAATGCAAACCAACAATAAGCAAAAAGATAGACAGAAGAGCTAGAAATCCTAAAGAAGCACTAAGCCTAAATTATGCATACCAACAGTTAAAATGACAACTAAGGGCTTAGAATTAAGCCACCTAGAGGGGCTCCTAAGGCTTAAGCTTATAGGAGCTTGTAGAGGGGCTTATGGGGTTTCTAGAAAAGCCATTAACTTAAGCTATGACAAGAAAATAAGCAGTTAAACAAGGCTGTCAAATATAGCTTTTGCACCAGGGCACTTTAGGCAGTTTTAAAGGACAAAAAGCAACCTAGTTAATAAGCTTCAAAATAAGCTTAAATCAACAAGCCAACTTGAAACAGATCTAGCTAAACTCAAGATGAGCTTGCATACCAAAAATTAGAAGCTTGTGGCAAAAAAAATCCATCTGATAATGAGGAATCAAAATTGACAGTTTTGAATGACCACTTGACACAAAACAAATTTGGACAGATTGTTAACAAAAATGCAAGTTAACCAAAAGGACTTTACTCCTTGTTCTTGACACTTGAAAACTACTCAAAACAGGTTTCAAAAGATTTAAAAAAAACTAATCCAAAAGCACTAATGAAACTGTTTGTCACTTAACAGTTTCAAAGAGTATTTAGAAAAACTTTAAAATGACTTTTTAAAAGTAAAAACTAAGAAAATCTTGTGGAAAACATCTTAAAACAACTGGACAAAGTTAAACAAATTACCCAATGGGTTGTTTAACCTCATATGACCCGTTTTCAAAACTTAACCCAAACACCCCTTTAAGGGGTAAAAACCTTGACAGATTTTGAAATACGCTTACAAAGAAACTTTTAAGAACTTAGGAGCTTATAAATGAGCTTAACAAACAGAATTAAAAAGACAATAACTTAAATGACAGGATTAAAGATGAAACAGTAAATTTGCAAGAAATTAAAATGACAAAATTTAAATGACTGAAATAAAATGACAATTTAATTAAAAGACAATATTAAAAAGGTACAAAGATTTCAGTTTACAAGCTTTTTGCCTTGTATACTTAAAAATTTCCCCTCCCTCCTCAAACCCTAACTATTACATGATTATTTATACTAAAACTTTTCTTCAGTCTTCTTTGAAGTGTGTTTGTTGTGTTTTCTGTGTGAGAGGAAACTAGAAATCAATCCTGGCCATTCTTTTTGCTTGCTCCCCAATCTGAGTGATCTCATCCGTTTGATTTCATGCCCAATCAAGAGTTGTGGGATTGCCAGCTTGGATAATGACCCATGTGGGGGTGGGGATGGATGGTGGTGATAGTTTTGGACTGAGGTGAGGGGTAATCGAGGTGTGAGAGTGACAGGAGGGGGAAGGTTTAAATTTGGCGGGAAATGCTTGTAGAAGAAACAGTATTTGTGTTTCAGGGGTGAGGTTTGAGAGTTTGTCAAGAAAGGCCCTCCTTCAAAGTGTATGTGTGTATTACATTTTCAGTCCTTAGTGGTCATACAAGTTTGAGGGATGGCAGGTTTACCCCCTGAGGGTTATATTTGTTATTGCAAATTTGGTCCTTGTGAGGGTTAATGTTTTGGGGTATTGGCAGTTTGAGTCCCCAAGAGTTTTATAAGCAATTACACAAGAGGTCCTTGTGGTGATAGAACTTTGGGCTCTTGGCAAAATTACCCCCTCAAGTTGTATGTAGCATAATTGCAACTTAAGTCCTTGTAGTTCAAGTTTAGGGATTTGACAACTTCAGTCCCTGAAGTTGTATTATCTTTGACTTGATGACTTTTTGGCTTTGACTCTGCTTTGACTTGATGACTTTTTCTCGCTCTTCCATTCCGTGCTCAGTTTTGTCCGGTTTAGCTTCATTTTTGTCCTTTAGTGAATATCCGGTACCTGCACAGCTCAAACACAAAAACAGGCATATTTATGGCATTTTATGTGCGTTTTTTGGTCGTTTAGGGTTGATTTTAAAGGTAAAAGTATGTGTAATTAAACACGTACCAAAATCCCCCATACTAAGGTATTGCCGTGTCCTCACGCAATGCTATGAAGTAAGCATTTAGAAAACTAAGAATCTCAATCACCCTCGACTAATTACCTCGAAAAGTAGCTAAGTGTTCATCAAGGGAATTAAAGACTCATAAGTTTTGAAAATCCATGTCTTTACCATTTTTATATATATACACTTATTCCTACACATCTTTTTGTATTTTTCAATATTAATCAACTAACTAGAACGTTTTGACTTTCGTTATTTTATAACTTTAACGTATCATAGAACAAATGCTTCGATCCGAGAATGCCCCAAAAAGGATAAATTCATCGTTCCCAACTTTTCATTTATTCCAAACCAAGCTTAAAACAAAATCACCGTTAATTATGAGTTAAGATGCTAACAATAATCATATTTACAACTTGTAAACTTTTCACTCCCGACAATAATTATATCTTAGGTGTATGTGTTAAATTGAATTTCAACCATGGATCAATGTTTTGCAACATTCTATGTTTCACGTTCCACCTGAGAATAATTAGTTTTGAAGGCGAGATCATCCCATGTAGCGACTTTCGTCTCGGCGCATCCCAACCTTGCAGCTAAGTGACCAGGCTTTTGACACCTTACAGAGACTAGTATTGGGACTCATGGACCTTAGGTTTCAAAAACTCTCAGGTTTTCCGTATATACATAGCTTATAAAATATAATAGCCAAAGTTTAAAAGCATATTTGAATTTAACAAAAAGAGATCTTTTATTTATTTATTCACACTTAATACTTATGCAATTGTAGCCCTCGACCTTTTAGAAGGCTGCAACATCGGTTGTGAGCCGGCAAGATGCAGCAAACTTTTATCAGCCCACAGTTTATATTTATTTATTTATTTATTTATTTATTATATATTTTTTTAAATATATAGGGAAAACGTCTTTTTGAAAAATTCAAGTATAAATTTAAACTAAGGCTAAAGTTTTTGCTATATACTACATAAAAATTATTGATTTAAGTTTAATCTCCAAAAGTAGCACGTATATTAATCAGGTTAAGAGCTTATGGGAGAAAAAGCGACAAATTACACACATGAGCTCTTAAGATTTCCAAATAATCCTTGTTTAGCATCTAATTCATACTTAACACTATCATTTTTCGTTCTTCGCGAATATTCGTGAACGCTTAGTCTAAAAGTTAAGGAACAAGCTAGAGCTCAACATGCTCAATCGAGTCAAAATTTACTCTTATTCTACCCAGCAGGAAAGTCAAAATTGTGACAAAACACTTATTTTATTTTTGAAAAATTTTAAATTTTTTTCATTTTTTTGAAATTTTGGTGGTAAAAACGGGATTACGTGAGAAACAACGGCTGCAGGCATAATCAAATCGAAGATCCCCCCATACTAGAATGAAACATTGTCCTCAATGTTTTAAGAAGGGATTCTACGTAAATCCTAAGCCGTTTATTAAGTATGCTTAAAGAAAAATGTTAGTCGATAAGATTTGGATATCGGATTCCCAAAATGAAGCTGAGGATGTGAAGCTCGAGGTGAATGAAGGACAAAACCGAGAGGCTTCAAACATCCGGGAAATCCTGGACAATAAACCACAAAATACAAAACACGAGATAATGGTAGAGGCGAGCCTCCTCACAACACAAAACACATATTAGCAAATAGAAAGAAGATAGAATGGATAAGCATGGGGTCCCTCCCACGAAGCGCTTTGTTTTTATTAACCGAGTCACAAGCTCGACTCGACCCCGAATTCATTGGTCCATGGGGGAGCAAGTGGAAGATAAAATCTCCATCGGACTTTTATTCAAGTGGTTTGGATAAACATGAATTTTCATAAACTACCACTCCGATGAGATAACAATCGGCAAAAAAGAATGATAAACGGAGAATGCCGGTCAAAATGGTACCTTCCCTTCATTCCACTGGAGAGAAGATAGAAGGAGCAACTGGATACTTTGAGAAATGGATGAAATACCATACAATATAACGAAGAGAGGTCACTTAAAATATGAAATCCATCCAGGGTGGGGGATGGTTGGGTAAAACATTAGCACATTTAACTCTTGGTATCTCTTGTGTGGAAAAATATCATTCACACACAATCCATAGTAAGATTGCCCAGCTCTGGCTTAATCTTAAAGCATATAAATGATCATACTCCGGTGGAGAAAGGATGTAGCGAGTTCATCGGCGAACTCCTCCACGATAAAATCCCTCCCTAAACTATCGGCAGGAGGAAATGGATTGATCGAAAGATCAAAGATGAACTGAATCATATTTAGAAAAACAGCATGAGTATGGTACTACTCACTGCCCCCACTACTCTTTCTCCAATATGATTGTCAAGTAAGGCCTTCATAATCTGGAAGAGAATAATCAAACGGTAGTGGTACTCGAGCGCGACTACTAATCACATCTCACAAATCAAAGCTTAAGGGTTCAGCTTCGGGTGAAGAATTATCAAAGGTGTTAGTCTCCTCCAAGAAAAGTTAAGAGATGTGGAGGAAGACCTTGGTCTTGAACATCGAAGAAGAGCGGGATTATCTTTAAATGCTTCGATTAGAAATAAGAAGATTGAGATTCAACATTTTTCGCACGAAGGATAATCGTCCTTTGCTTGTAGAAGAATATCGGTATTAATACCCTCCACCTTTCCGGAATAAACAATCTGCTACCGACCTTCTAAGCTAACGATCATCATGCCAAGCATCCGGGAGGTGATGCATCGACATAATCGATGTTCTCCATAAGAAATCGTATCACTCGAAGTAGAATCAATCGTTGGAATTTGATAAGTCTCAGAAGTCTTTGAAAGCTTTAAGAAGAGGGGTAGGATTGTTACACAAGAGGCACAATCACATTCACATTGTCAGGAATACCCCTCAGTACTCATTTTGGGATTGGGCCAAGGTTCGCGAGACACTAGACTATATGACTTTGTCGATTCCGTTGCCGGAATAAGTGTCATGATGCTCGTCCCCCATACATTTCGAGAGGTTAAGGCTCCTTGTTGGTAAGGACGGTGTGATTGCAATGGATATAAGTCATCGTCATCATCATAGCAAATGGGAACTTCCAATAAATCGATCTTTAGGCCGGTTGCTCTTAATCTCCCGCAATTCTCCTTTCTTCTTCCTTTCTTTTGCCATAAATAGACCAACACATACACATAGGATGTCATTATGCTCCATAAGCTTGGTTTTGAGAATTGAGAAACCATTTTGAAGCATTGAAAAGGCTATTTTGAACATTGGAGAATTGATTATTGACAGGGTATAGTAAGGTATGGCGGGGTTGAAATTGGTCAAAACCAAAAGAATTATAATCATAGCAAGAATTTTGCTCATGATAATAGTCTTCATTCATTGTTGACATTGTAAGTTTCATGAGGTCCGCCGAAATTTACCACAAGCAAGGATGATTTGTAGGTGGAAAACCATGAAAATTTTGCGGGAAATTAAAGTCTTGATTGTAACCTGGTTCCGGATAGATAAACGGAACTTGAGGTGTACAATAGTGACCAAACGATCCTCGTTTTCCCAGCAAATTCACAAGAGTAGATAGGAGGTTGTGGAGGTGGGTTGAAAAAGTTAAGAGAATCATCAACAAAGTTAGGTTTAGAATCATAAGCGAATGAATTCTCATCTCCGGTACAAGATGTCGGTTGAACACTTGGCAAAGTCTGTGGGAACTCATTAACGTTTATTGTTTGCAATGGTTCTCGGTTTTATTAGAGACAATCGGAATTTGCGGTGGACAATTATAACCATAATGAGCACCTTTCCCACAAGACTTACAAGTACATCGTTGACAAAAAGAAATTGGTCTAACCGAATAACCACACTCCGTCACACAACGATCAAGTGTGAGGCTTTGCGAAGATTTACCAAACGGGCATTGTTTACAACGAATGGCTCTTGATCAACACAGTTCGTAACGTCATGGATACTTGGAAGTGTCTTGGAAGTCTTGAAAAACTTCCTCCAATGTCTTTCGATTAGAAGCACATGTCGACAATATAGACCATGAACCCGGGAATCCACAATCGAGACAAAATTTTTTCAATTTTAAGGGGTCTTGAGACAAGACAAGTCGGGTATGGGAACAAGAATCTTGTCTTCAAGACTCCCTTTTGGACAACCACAGTCTTTGGTGTGCAAATTTCCACAAGACGAACACTCTTTAATCGCGTAAAGGTGATTCGAACGACGATCGAGTGACGCCATAAGAATTAAACAATTGAGGGTTAAGAAAAGAATTAAATGGATAAGAAGAAAAAGAAGATTATTTTTGGCTTTTTGAATTTTTTAAGGCAACAATATTATTACTAACTGAAAAATAAGATAAGACAACTTAAACCAATAATCAACTCGTTTCACGGTAGCTCTTTAAAAGACAAACGCACAAAGGAGCGGAGGAGCGGGAAAGCGCGAAGCTATTAAAAACCTTCTCCTTTCGGGTCGTAGTTCCTCGGAACAACCCTCCTTATACCCCTCTTATAGTTTGTTTATCAATTAAAGGTGAGCCGTATTTCACAAGTGACACAAAGGCAAGTTTTAAATCTTTTGTTCGGGAACTTATTATGATAATGCTTCAATTGAAAGCATTATTTTGATGATGATTTTTATTGATAATTAAGGATAATGTTTTTATATTTTTGATTGATTTTTTTTAGTTTTATATTATACTAATACTAATAAAAGAAAATGAAAAATATTTTTGTGTTTTATATTTTTATAAATAAAAGAAAATATTCACAAACGGGAAAATTAACTTCACGAGGGAAGGGTCTTCAAACACTAATCGTCAAACAAACACGAAAATCGAATCACAGCCTCCCCGGCAACGGCGCCAAAAATTGATTTGCTGGTTAACTACACCTTTTATATATATAATATATAATAAAATATATATAATAAGTATAATCTAAAAACAATCAATGAAACCGAGAAGTAGTATAGAATATCCTCGGGTCGTTTATCCCCAACGAGGCTGTGCTGGAGAATCGATACAGTCGGAAAATTGGAGTTTGAATGAGATTAATGATTTGAGAGTGTAAAAATCTAAATTAATCAATAACAAGCATAAACGATTGAGAAAAACCTAAAAATGAAAGCTAAATAACTTAAATCCTAAAACGGGCACGAAAAACGAGGGTCAAAAACCTAAATTTTGCAAATTAAACCCTAAAACAAAATTAAAAGCTAAAATAGATTCTAAATGACAAATAACGAAGTTTAAAAAAAACTAGACTAAAAACGGAGGTCGTTTGACCCAAAAACGAGTCAAGACAAGAACCGTACCCGAGACCCGTTCTTTAAAAATCAAAAGTTTGCAAAATTAACCCTACGAAAGTTTTTCTATTTTTCCTAAGTAAGAGATGATAAAAGAAAATTTTCTAAAAAAGAAAATTATTTTTTTGCTTTTTAGATTTAAAGTTATGATTTTTCTAAGATTTAAACTAATTAAAAACTAAAAAAAATAATAAAAATATTGAAAGTATAATCCTAAAAATTTTATAAAAATTATACTATACAAAGAAAATATGCAGAAATTTTATAAAAATAAAAGCCCTAATTTTTATCTTTTGATAAATCCTTAATTAGACTAATTAAAACTAAACCCTAATTACTAATTTAAACTAATTAAAAACTAACTAAGGACTAACTATGCAAGGACCCTAAAGGACTAACAGTGCAATTACTAACTAACGGGGGGATAACTAATAAAACCTAAAGTTTCACAACCTACCCTGAGGCTTACCCCGATTGCAAGCTTAATCCATTTTAGGCTTAAAAACAAGGTCGAAATAAAAAATGCTTTTTATGAAAAGCTTAAAAAAGAAAAGTTGTAGAATAAGTTGGGGAGAGCAACTTTAATAAAAGCTTCATGAACTGAAAAAACCCGATCTGATAAAGAGCTACAATTAAAAGCTTATTTATTAAGCTGTTTTACAGAAAGTAGTGAGTTAAAGCTCACTTTTAACTACATTTTTGCTGAGCAAAAAGCTCAAATTAAGCTCATTTTGAAAAAGGAAAAGTGTTCTAGGAGGCTTATAATGCAAGGAACCTATAAATTAAAAGCTAAAAGTCTATATTGAACTAGAACTTATCTGAAATTGAGAGACAAAGTAGCTAACTCAGCAATAAGCATAAAAAGAGGAAATTTAGAATAAGCTCAAATACACAATAAGCAATTTTAGACTTCAAGCTTTTGGAGACTTAATTAATAACTATTGAGCAATAAATCTAAGAAAATAAATCCAATACTATAGCTTAAAAATTGAAAGTTTTAGAAACTAATCCTATACCTACTGTTTATAGAGTTTTTGGTTTTTATGGCTTATTGACAGTAAGATTAGGCTAAGAAAACAAGTTAGAAAATGCAAAATTAATCCTAATCTGTATTAAGCTGCATCTATACTATAAGCTACCATAACCTTAAAGGCTAAATCCTAAGTTTGCTAATCTTAAAATAGATCAAAAGATGGACAGCATCCTGCTGATGCAATTGGCACAAGCATAAACCTAAGATGCAGGCACCCTTGAGGTTGCAGCTGCATTAAACACACTCTATTAAGTGTGTTTAAACACAAAATAAGCACAACAAAGCCTTAGGCCCCTAACTTAAGAATAAGATATCCTAACTTATATCCTAAAGTGCCCTGGTGCAGGAAAGAGCATATTAAGCCATTACTTTTGAAAAATTAAAATCTAACTTATAAAAACTGAATTAAAACTAAGCTTAACTAAAATCTAAACTAACTCAAACAAATGGCACTAATACATTTGACTTTTGCAAGTCAAAATAGACTAAGCCAAACACCCCCTTAAATATGAAACTTGCATTTTTTTTTACTACCTAAAGATCTAATAAGCCACAACAGATGTAGAAAAAGAGAGATAAAGATCAAATAAGCAAATTACATCAGTAATTAAGCTATAATAAGCAAGATAAGCTGAGGAACAATACATACTTTTAAAAATGAACGTAAATAGAAAAATGAACAACTTACAGAATCCAATGCTTTTGGTAATGAGCTTAAGTGCACAATCAGCTTGTAGACCACCCTATGTGCTTACCAATAAGCTTTAAACCAAGCCCATCCTTAATTGCTTATTCATCCAAAATAAGCTTGAATCCATGTTCCTTTCTTAATGAAACAGTAGCCCCTTTTTTTAGCTTCAGGAAAACCTTTAAGTAGTTAAAACAGGTTATACAAGCTAAAAAGAGCTTATAGACATAGCTTTTGAACAAAAGAGCTTAATGACATAAAACTTATAAACAAGAACAGATTTGCATTTAACCGTAAAACCGGACTTAAAATTTCATTTCATACAAAAAGTGATTACAATGCTTGACAATAAAATGACAGAATACTAAAAATTTAAAAACATAAATAAAATTAAACTACAACTACTCCTTTTTCATTCACTCCCCTTCATCTATCTTCTTCTTCAATTTATATATGCAGTGAAGTCTTCCAACTTGTGTTTGTTGTGTTTGTGATGTGAGAGGAAAACAAACTTCATCCTGGCCCTCTATTTTTGTGTGTCCTCCAAGCAAATCCATCCTGACCATCTATTCTTTTTCAATCCGAGTGTGATGGTACTCAACCAATGAGGGTTTAAAGTTTTGGGATCCCATGTGGGGGTGTGGGGTTTTGTGGTGGTGACAGGTTTGGACTGGTGTTGCAGGGTAATCGAGGTGGGAAAGTGACAGGAGGTTTTGGGCGGGAAAGGCTTGTAGAAGATAAACAGTATCTTTTTAACTCAGGGTGAAGTTTTGTGTTTTGCCACAATTAGTCCTTCAACTTATATTCGTTTCTTGCAAAGTTAGTCCCAAATGGTGGGAAAGGTTTATAGTTTTGGCAGGTTAGGACCCCAATTGTTATACTTATCTTTGCAGTGCACGTCCTTGTGGTGTAAACACCTGTTAAGTGGTTTTTTAAAAAGGGTTGGGCCGGGTAATTATAAAAATGGGTTTTGGGTTTTGGGCTTTTTGGACTAAATGCTTTTAATTTCAATAAAGTGGGTTGATCCGGGCCTACTAGGTGGGTACGGGTGGGCCCATTTTTAGAAATTTAGGTTTTCGGGTTCGGTTTTTGATTCTCTTTCCAACACCATATCCCGGGGTTGACTTTGACTTCATCCTGACTTCATTAATTGCACAAACGTCGTCGAGTCGATCCGGGAATTTTCGTTTTAGCTCCGTTTTCAATCCTTTTGAACCCTTGGCCTCAGTTTTTCGTGCTTTTTCCAAATCCGTGCTCAGTTTTGCCTGGTTTGGTTTTGTTTTTGTCCTTTAGTGAATATCCGGTACCTGCACATCACAAACACAAAAACAGGCATATTTATGGCATTTTATGTGCGTTTTTGGTCGTTTAAGTCCGTTTTTAATGGTGAAAAGTATGTGTAATTAAACACATACCAAAATCCCCCATACTAAGACATTGCCGTTTCCTCACGCAATGCTATGAAGTAAGCACTTAGAAAACTAAGAATCTCGATCCACCTCGACTAATTACCTCGAAAAGTAGCTAAGTATTCATCAAGGGAATTAAAGACTCAAAAGTTTTGAAAAGCCCCCGTCTTTACCATTTTTTGTATACACTTATTCCTACACATATTTTTGTATTTTTCATATTAAGCAACTAACTATCTTATTTGACTTTCGTTATTTGGGATCATAGAACAAGATGCATTTTGATCCGAGAATGCCCCAAAAAGGATAAATTCATCGTTCCCGACTTTTCACTTATTCCAAACCAAGCTTAAAACAAAATCACCGTTAATTATGAGTTAAGATGCTAACACTACTCATATTTGCAACTTTAAACGTTTCTCATCACCAACCCAATTATAATATCTTAGGTGTCCTGTGCTATTTTGGAATTTCAACCATGATACAACGTTTTGCATCAATTCTAATGTTTTCCGGTTCCACCCGAGAATATGAGTTTTGAAGGCGAGATCATCCTCATGTACGACTATTTCGTCTCGGCACATCCCAACCTTGCGGTTAAGTGACCAGGCTTTTGACACCCCACAGAGACTAGTATCGGGACTCACGGACCTTAGGTTTCAAAAACTCTCAGGTTTTCTGTATGTACATAGCTTATAAAATAGAATAGCCAAAGTTCAAAAGCATATTTGAATTTAACAAAAAGAGATCTTTTATTTATTCACACTTAATTTTAATACTTATGCAATTGTAACCCTCGACCTTTTAGAAGGCTGCAACATCGGTTGTGAGCCGGCAAGATGCAGCAAACTTTTATCAGTCTCGGATTATTATTCTTACTATGGGCTTTCTTTAGAAGGCTGTAACATCGGTTGTGAGCCGACAAGATACAGCAAACTTTTATCAACCCACAGTTTATATTTATTATATTTTTGCCTTTATTATTATTTTATTATTATTTTATTTTTTTTATATATTGGGAAAACGTCTTTTTGAAAAATTCAAGTATAAATTTGAACTAAGGCTAAAGTTTTTGCTATATACTACATAAAAATTATTGATTTAAGTTTAATTTCCAAAAGTAGCACGTATATTAATCAGGTTAAGAGCTTATGGGAGAAAAAGCGACAAATTACACACATGAGCTCTTAAGATTTCTAAATAATCCTTGTTTAGCATCTAATTCATACTTAACACTATCATTTTTCGTTCTTCGCGAATATTCGTGAACGCTTAGTCTAAAAGTTAAGGAACAAGCTAGAGCTCAACACGCTCGATCGAGTCAAAATTTACTCTTATTCTAACCCAAGCATTAAAATCCCCCCAAAAAAATGTTGTGTGTAATTATTACCAAAACGACTTATTTTTTATTGAAAAATTGTTAAATTTTTTTCATGTTTTTTGAAAATTTTTGTGGTAAAAAAACTGGATTTTTTAATTTATTATTACGTGAGTAACAACGCTGCAGCATTATCTAATGCGATGATCCCGCCCATATCTAGAGATGAAACTTGTCGCTCAATATTTTAATAGGAGATTCTAATCACTAAATCCCTAAGACCGTTTATTAAGTTAGCTTAAAGAAAAAAGTTAGTCGATAAGATTTAGATATCCGGATTCCCAAAATAAGCTGAGGAGAGAAGCTCGAGGTGAATGAGATGACAAACCGGAGAGGCTATTCAAACATCCAGAAATCCCTGGACCAATAAACCACAAAATTCATAACACAGATAATGGTAGAGCGAGCACCCACAAACTACAAAACACTATTACAAATAAAAGAAGATAAATGGATAAGCATCTGGGTCCCTCCCTACAATGCGCTTTGTATATTATTAACCAGAGTCACAAGCTCGACTCGACCCCGAATTCATTGGTCCATGGGGGAGCAAATGGAAGATAAAATCTCCATCGACATTTATTCAAGTGTTTAGGAATTAACATTGAATTTCATGAAACTTCCCACTCCGATAGATACATTCGGCATAAAAGAATGATAAATGGAGATGCCGGGGTCAAAAATTGTATCTTCATTCCCACAAAGATCAGGGCAAGATATGGAGGAGCAACTGGATACGTAAAAATGGAAGAAATAATATCCAAACAATATAAGCGAATAATGTTTACTATAAAAGTATGAAATACCGTACCGAGGGTGGGAATGGTTAGGTAAAACATATAGGCACATTAACTCTGGATCTCTTGTGAAAAATATCATTCACCACATCCATAGTAAGATTGCCCAGCTCGGCCTAATCTTAAAGCAGAAAAGATCATACTCCGGTGGAGATATGATGGTGATGTGAGTTCATCGTCCGAACTCCTCGCGATAAAAATCACTCCTTACGGCAGGGAGGTAGGAAATGGATTGATCAGAAAGATCAAAGATGAACGTAATCATATTGTAGAAATATCCTCATGAGTTGTGGGTACTGCGCACTACTCTTTTTCACCAATAGTGATTGTCATGGAGGCATCAAAATCTGGAAGAGAATAAACACACGGGTAGTGGTACTTGGCCACTACTAATCTCTTCCAAATCAAGCAGAAAGTTTCATCTTCGGATGAAGAGTTTATCACAGGTGTTAGTCCCCCTTTTTTCCTCCAAGAAAGTTAATAGTTATTGAGTGAGAAGACTATGGTCTAAACATCGGAAATGGAGCGGTATATCTTTTAATGCTTCGATGTTAGCATAAGAAGAATGATATTCAACAATTTTTCACGAAGGATTATCTCTTGATATGTTAAAAAGAAATATCGGTATTAATCCCTCCAACTTCCGGGATAACAATCTCTACCACCATCTAAGCAACGATCTCAGCATCGGGAGGTGATGCATTGAATAATCGATGTCTCATCTTAAGAACAGCATCACTCGAAGTAGAATCATACGTTGCATTGAAGATGCAGTCTCAGAATTTCTTTGAAAGCTTCCAAGAGGGGTAGGATTGTTACAAAGAGCACATCACTACACATTGTCAGGAATACCCTCGTACTCACTGGATTGGGACACGGTCTCGACACTAGACTTAAGACTTTGTCCGATTCCGATGCCGTAATAGTGTCCAAGAATGCTCCTACCCCCATACTTAGAGAGTTATCGGGTTCCTTGGTTGGTAAGACTGGTGTGATTTGCAATGGTATAGTCATCGTCATCCATCATAGCAAATGGGGAATCTTCCAATTCGATCTTTAGCCGTTTGCTCTTACCGCCAATTCGTCCTTTCCTTCTTCCTTCTATTGCATAATTTGACCAACCATAGACACATAGGGATGTCATATGCTCCATAAGCTTGTTTTGAGAATAGAGAAACTCATTTTGAGCATTAAAGGTATTTTGAACAATTTAAGATTGGATGATTGACGGTATGTTGCGGGGGTTAAATTGGTCAAAACCTAAAGAATTATTAATCATAGCAAGAAATTTATGCTCATGATAATAGTCCCTTCATTTCCATTGGTTTACATGGGTAAGTTTCATGAGGTCCCCCAGTAATTTTCACATCAAGGATATTGTGTGGAAAACCATGAAAAATTTTGCGGGAAATTAAAGTCCTTGATTGTAAACCTGGTTCCTGGATATATAAACAGAACTTGTAGGTGTACAAAAGTGACCATAACGAGCATCCGGTTCCCTGCAAAAATATCACAATAGTTAGATAGGATGGTTGTGGAGGGGGTTTTAAAAACGTTTTAAGATAGAATCATCAACAAAGTTTAGTTTATGAATCATAAGAGTGAATGAAATTCTCATCTCCGTTACAAAGATGTCTGGTGTAAACACTTGGAAAGTCTGTGGAACGTCATTAACGGTTTTTGATTGTTGCATGGGTTCTCGGTTTAAGAGACAGAATCGAATTTGCGGTGGACAATTATAACCCATAATGAGCACCTCTTCCACAAGACTACGAACGTGCATCGTTGACAAAAGATATTGGCCTAACGAATACCCCACTCTTGAACACAACAAGCGATCAATGTGTGGAGGACTTTGCGAAGAATTTACACCGGGGCCTTGTTTGACAACGAATGGCTCTTGATCAACAAAGTTAGTATCGGCATTGGATGACTTTTTTTGGAAGGTGTCATGGAAGTCTTAAAAAACTTTCCTCTAATGTCTTTCGTATTAGAGCACATTGTCGACAATATAGACCATGAACCGGGTCTCCATAATCGAGACAAATTTTTCAATTTCATGGGTCTTTGAGACAAGTACGGGGTACGGGAACGAAGAGATCTTGTCTTCAAGACTCCTTTTAAGACAACCACAGTCTTTGGTGTGCAAATTTCCACAAGACGAACACTCTTTAATCGCGTAAAGGTGAATCTATAATTAAGACGAAGTGACGGCATAAGAGAATTAAACTAATAAGGGTTAAGAAAGAATTTAAATGGATAAGAATAAAAAGAAGATTATTATTTGGCTTTTCGAAATTTTTAAGGGCCACTATATTTATTAACAACAAAATAAGAGAAGACAACTTAAACAATAAACAACTTGTTTCAAACACGGTTGCATCTTTAAAGACAAACGCAAAAGGAGCGGAGGAGCGGGAAAGGCACTGAAGCATTAAAAACCTTCTCCGTGTCGGGTCGTAGTTCCTCCTCGAACAACCCTCCTTAACCCTCGTGATAGTTGTTTATCAATTAAAGGTGAGCCCGTAATTTCATAAGTTACACAAAGGGCAAGTTTTAAAATCTTTTTTTTCGGAGAACTTATTTATGATAATGCTTCAATTGAAAAAGCAATTATTTATTGACGATGATTTTTATTGTTAATTAAGGATAAAGATTTATTATCAAATAGAATAGCTATATATAGATATACATTATATACAAAACACACACAACCAACAACCCTACCAATACACCAACTTAAAGATAAAAACAATTAAACCCCATACAGCAAAAAAACTTCCCAACCTTTACCATACACGATACACGCTGAATTTACAACAAACACAACACGACCCCCCAAACATAAAAATGAATCACATACCAAGCCTCCCCTGCAAACGGCGCCAACAATTTGATATGCTGGATTACAACACCTTTTAAAAATATTCATCAAATACTAAAAAATATATAATAAGAATACTCTAAAAACAAAACAATGTAAACCCGAGAAGAAGTATAGAGAATATCCTCGGGTACGTTTTATCCCAACGAGTCTTTGCTGGAAGAAATCGATACAGTCGGAATAAATTGAGTTTGAAGAGATAACGAATTGAGGAGTGTAAAAAATCTAAATTAATCCAATAACAAGCATAAACATTGAGAAAAACCAAAAAATAAAAGCTAAATAACTTAAATCCCTAAAACGGTACGAAAAACGAGGGACAGAAAACACTAAATTTTGCAAATTAAAACCCTAAAACAAAAATTAAAAGCTAAAAAAGATTCTAAATGACAAATAACAATTTAAAAAAAACTAACTAAAAACGGAGGTCGTCTATTGACCCAAAAACGAGTCAAGACAAGAACCGTACCCGAGACCCGTTCTATAAAAATCAAAAGTTTGCAAAATTAACCCTACGAAAGTTTTTCTATTTATTCCCTAAGAAGAGATAAAAAGAAAATTTCTAAACAAGAAATTTTAATTTTTTTGCTTTTAGTATTAAAAGTTATGAATTTCAATATTTTAACTAATTAGAAAACAAGAAAAAAAAATAATAAAAATATTGAAAATATAATCCTAAAAATTTTATAAAAATTATACTATACAAAGAAAATATGCAGAAATTTTATAAAAATAAAAGCCCTAATTTTTATCTTTTGATAAATCCTTAATTAGACTAATTAAAACTAAACCCTAATTACTAATTTAAACTAATTAAAAACTAACTAAGGACTAACTATGCAAGGACCCTAAAGGACTAACAGTGCAATTACTAACTAACGGGGGGATAACTAATAAAACCTAAAGTTTCACAACCTACCCTGAGGCTTACCCCGATTGCAAGCTTAATCCATTTTAGGCTTAAAAACAAGGTCGAAATAAAAAATGCTTTTTATGAAAAGCTTAAAAAAGAAAAGTTGTAGAATAAGTTGGGGAGAGCAACTTTAATAAAAGCTTCATGAACTGAAAACCGATTATAAGCTCAATAAAAGCTGAATTTAAAAGCTTTACAAAGAAAAGTAGTGAGCTAAGCGCTCACTTTTTGCTTTTTTGGCTTGCAAAATGCTCAAATTAGCTCATTTTGAAAAAAGAAAAGAGATCAATGAGGTCTTATAATGCAAGAACCTATAAAATTAAAAAAGCTAAAAGTCTAAATTGAACTAGGAACTTAACTGAAATAAGATACAAAAAGCTAACTCAGCAATAAGCATAAAAGGAGGAAATTTAGAATAAGCTTAAATACACAATAAGCAATTTTAGACTTCAAGCTTTTGGAGACTTAATTAACAACTATTGAGCAATAAATCTAAGAAAATAAATCCAATACTATAGCTTAAAAATTGAAAGTTTTATAAACTAATCCTACACCTACTGTTTATAGAGTTTTTGGTTTTTATGGCTTATTGACAGTAAGATTAGGCTAAGAAAACAAGTTAGAAAATGCAAAATTAATCCTAATCTGTATTAAGCTGCATCTATACTATAAGCTACCATAACCTTAAAGGCTAAATCCTAAGTTTGCTAATTCTTAAAATAGATCAGCTGATGCAATTGGCACAAGCATAAACCTAAGATGCAGGCACCCTTGAGGTTGCAGCTGCATCAAACACTCTATTAAGTGTGTTTAAACACAAAAATAAGCACAACAAGGCCTTAAGCCCCTAACTTAAGAATAAGATATCCTAACTTATATCCTAAAGTGCCCTGGTGCAGGAAAGAGCATATTAAGCCATTACTTTTGAAAAATTAAAATCTAACTTATAAAAACTGAATTAAAACTAAACTTAACTAAAATCTAAACTAACGCAAACAAATCGGCACAAATACATTTGACCTTTGCAAGTCAAATAGACTAAGCGCAAACACCCCCTAAATATGAAACTGCTTTTTTTTTTTTACAACCTTAAAATCTAATAAGCCACAACAGATGTATGAAAAAAGAGAGATAAAGATCAAATAAGCAAAATACATCAGTAATTAAGCTATAATTAAGCAAGATAGAAGCTGACGGAACCAATACATACTTTTTAAAAATGAACGTAAAAAGAAAAATGAACAACTATAGGAATCCAATGCTTTTTGGTAATGAGCTTAAAGTTCACTAATCACTTGTAGACCACCCTATGTGCTATACCAAAAAGCTTTAAACCAAGCCCAATCCTTAATTGGCTTATTCACCAAAAATAAGCTTGAATCCATGTTGGTGATAGGCGCTTCTTAAATGAAACAGTAGCCCCGTTTTTTTTTTAGCTTCAGGAAAACCTTTAAGTAGTTAAAACAGGTTATACAAGCTAAAAAGAGCTTATAGACATAGCTTTTGAACAAAAGAGCTTAATGACATAAAACTTATAAACAAGAACAGATTTGCATTTAACCGTAAAATTGGACTTAAAATTTCATTTCATACAAAAAGTGATTACAATGCTTGACAATAAAATGACAGAATACTAAAAATTTAAAAACATAAATAAAATTAAACTACAACTACTCCTTTTTCATTCACTCCCCTTCATCTATATTCTTCTTCAATTTATATATGCAGTGAAGTCTTCCAACTTCTGTTTGTTGTGTTTGTTATGTGAGAGGAAAACAAACTTCATCCTGGCCCTCTATTTTTATGTGTCTTCCAAGCAAATCCATCCTGGCCATCTATTCTTTTTCAATCCGAGTGTGATGGTACTCAACCAATGAGGGTTTAAAATTTTGGGATCCCATGTGGGGGTGTGGGGTTTTGTGGTGGTGACAGGTTTGGACTGGTGTTGCAGGGTAATCGAGGTGGGAAAGTGACAGGAGGTTTTGGGCGGGAAAGGCTTGTAGAAGATAAACAGTATCTTTTTAACTCAGGGTGAAGTTTTGTGTTTTGCCACAATTATACCCTTCAACTTATTTTTGTTTCTTGCAAAGTTAGTCCCAAATGGTGGGAAAGGTTTATAGTTTTGGCAGGTTAGGACCCCAATTGTTATACTTATCTTTGCAGTGCACGTCCTTGTGGTGTAAACACCCGTT
Source organism: Tanacetum coccineum (assembly GCA_026074375.1). Classification (NCBI taxonomy): domain Eukaryota; kingdom Viridiplantae; phylum Streptophyta; class Magnoliopsida; order Asterales; family Asteraceae; genus Tanacetum; species Tanacetum coccineum. Next base: position 51,556 of record BQNB010028529.1, read on the forward strand.
AAGTGGTTTTTTTGTTTTTTAAAAAAAGTTGGGCCGGGTAATTATAAATATAAAGGGTTTTGGGCTTTTTGGACTAAATGCTTTTAATTTCAATAAAGTGGGCTGATCCGGGCCCACTAGGTGGGTACTGGTGGGCCCATTTTTAGAAATTTAGGTTTTCAGGTTCGGATTTTTTTTGATTCTCTTTCAACACTCAAATCCGCGGGGTGTTGACTTTGACTTCATTCCCCTGACTTCATTAATTGCACAAACGGTCGTCGAGTCGATCTTGGGATTTTCGATTTTAGCTCCGTATTTTCAATCCTTTTGGAACTCCTGTGTCCTCAAATTTTCGTAGCATTTTTCGCAAATCCGGCTCTCAGTTTTGCCTGGTTTTTTAGTTTTGTTTTGCCTTTAGGTGAATATCCCCGGTACCCTATTTTGCACATCACAAACACAAAAACAGGCATATTTATGGCATTTTATGTGCGTTTTTGGTCGTTTAATTCCGTTTTTAATAGTGAAAAGTATGTGTAATTAAACACATACCAAAATCCCCCATACTAAGACATTGCCGTTTCCTCACGCAATGCTAGATAAGTAAGCACTTAGAAAACTAAGAATCTCAGATCCACCTTCGACTAATTAACCTCGAAAAGTAGCTAAGTATTCATCAATGAATTAAAGACTCAAAAGATTTTAAAGCCCCGTCTTACCATTATTTTTGTATACACTTATTCCTACACATATTTTTGTAATTTTCATATTAAGCAACTAACTACCTTATTTGGCTTTCGTTATTTGGGATCATAGAACAAGACGCATTTTGATCCGAGAATGCCCCAAAAAGGATAAATTCAAGACGATCGCCCCCATGGAGACTTTTCACTATTCCAACAACAACTTAAAAACAAAATCAACCGTTAATTATGAGTTAAGATGCTAACAACATACTCATATTTGCAAACTTTAAACCTCATCTCTCCCAACAATTAATATATCTTAGTGTCCTGTGCTATTTTTGAATTCACACCATGGATCAACGTTTTGCAACATTCTATGTATATACGTTCCACCGAGAGTATAATGATTTTGAAGGCGAGATCATCCCTATGTAGCAACTTTCGTCTCGGCACATCCCAACCTTTCGGTAAGTGACCACAGGCTTTTGACAACCCCACAGAGACATATTCGGAACTCACGACCCTTAAGGTTCAAAACTCTCGAGTTTTTTGTATGTACAAAGCATATAAATAGAAATAAGACCAAAGGTTTCAAGAAGCATATTTGAATTTAATCAAAATAGATATCTTTTATTTATTCACACTGAACTTAATATTATACTTACTGCAATTGTAAACCCTAAACGACTTTTTAGAAGGCTTCAACATCGTTTTGAGCCGGCAAGAAAGATGCAGTAAAAAAAAAACAAACTTTTATCAGTCTCGAATAATTATTCTTACTATGGGCTTTCTTTTAGAGGCTGTATAACATCGGTATATGGGAGCACAAGAATACAGCAAAAACTTTTATCAACCCACAGTTTATATTTATTATATTTTTGTATTTATTATTATTTTTTTATTATTTTATTATTATTTTTTTATTATTTTATTTTTTTTATATATTGGAAAAACGTCTTTTTGAAAAATTCAAGTATAAATTTGAACTAAGGCTAAAGTTTTGCTATAATACTTTACAGACAAAAATATTGATATTTAAGTTTAATTTCCAAAAGTAGCACGTATATTAATCAGGTTAGGAGCTTATAACTTATAAGAGTATATTATATAAGGCTCTTATTGTAATATACGTAATATATTATAACCACGTATATCAATTATGAATGCATCTAGTCCCACTAATGCAACAAATAGTGTATGCATGAATGTATGCACATATGTATGTCCCGTGTACAACCCCGTTGTATGAATTCGTTGTTTGAAAATGGTTATAGTCCAGCAAAAACATTTTGACCTGGTTCTCTATAACCTTGGCTCTTGATACCAATCTGTAACACCCCCAAATTGGGTCGCAGCGGAATAAGGGTCCGGGGCGTGTTACTTCAAGATCAACAGCACAAGATATATAAGAACGACACAAAAAGTCGTTTAAAATGATACATTGGATTTAATTGAAAGACTTAATACAAAAGCATATAGCTTTACTTGTTCATTGTTGAATATTACAAAAGTTGACAATACATTTCCCAAAATATGATGCACCTAAATCTTTAAGCGTGCAATCCAAAATGTAACCCAATGCATCCCTGGCATCCCATGCCTATTGATCTCCTGAAAACATTGCTTAAAAACGTCAACAATAATGTTGGTGAATTCATAGGTTTGATAAAATCATAATATGCAGGATCGCAAGACTAGATTACATTTACACTAAGCTCATGACACTGAAGCTCGACAGTCTTGTTCGCATAATATTGCTACTCAGCCCGTGATGATGTTCTAACCCGAAAAACATCCCTAAAATTCGACATGCTATATCGTTCGTTCTCGGTGATAGCAAGTCACCCGAACGGGGAGGTCGTTTCCCGAATAGATCTATTAAATAACATTCGCGCTCACATAATGTAATTCCCAACTACATCTATGCAATTGACAGTTCATGATAATGGGCTTAATTGGGTTATCGCTACTTAGGCAAACATGTAATCAATACTTGCGTCCAATTTGTAAAACAAAGCATGTTTCCACCCCAAATAATAGTAAATCAGTAAAACTTGTAAAAAGTGTGGGGCTATGAACTCACCTTGAGTTCGGATAATCCAAATATCGCAGATAATGCGTCACGTAAAAGATCGAATGCAACCTAAATTATCATAGGTCGTATAAGTACC
>BQNB010028530.1:0-56567 GCA_026074375.1 Tanacetum coccineum
TTGTAATTCATACATGTCGAGCTTCAGTGTCATGAGCTTAGGAAAACGTAATTACATTTTATAATGTTTCCATCTGTTGCATTATCATGGGGTAATCTTGTAGTCCTACACTATACATTTTATAAACCTATGAATTCACTTAACAATATGTTGACATTTTAAGCAATGTTTTTCAGGGAATCAATAAGGCACGAGATGCAAGAGATACATTGGTGGTTTTGATTTAGATGTCATGCATTAAAGATTTTGTCGCATTACATTTTGTATATCTGTTATGGGCTAGAAATCTTTGTATTTTGAACAAGTGAAGCTTCCGGCTTTTGTAACAAACAATTTGTTAAGTCCAATGTATCGGTTTTAAACGGCTTTTAATGGTCGTTCTTATATATATCTTCTGTTATTGATCTATGAAGTACCACCCATAACCCATATTCCGCTGCGACCCAATTTGGGGGTGTTATAAGTTGTGAGCCATTCGGATTATTGCCTCATAGACATCAATAGCTTCAATAACATTAGCAATTCATTGGGTTACAATACGCTTGATCCTCGCAGAACTAATTCCTTATCTCGTTGTCGGTATGTTCTTCAAAGTCGAACAGAGTAACGAAAATAAAATACGTCAAATTTCAAATGTCGTGCTTCCCATGATAAAATGCTATGAAATGATGGGCTAAAGTCTTGTGCAAATTAATCGGCATGTTTCTAGAAGTTAAGAGAAGTAAGAAAAATTGAGACGTAACTAGATGACATAGGTGTTTCAACAGTATGGTACGGGTGCTCAACTCGTTTTCAGAATCGGATAGTAAAAATATTAGTGGGGTCGACAGACTGTAACGGGTTTCAAAGTTATGCAAAATGGTATTATGTAAAGTCATGAAAAGTTTTAAAGACCATCGTATTACTCACGATGTTTTAGATATAGACGAGACCATTGTGTCACTCATAATGTCTTGGGGAAATTTTAATATTTATATAGAAAACTTCTATATAAAAAGGTGGGGAAATATACGTAGGGAAAACGTAACCACAGAGAAAAGATAAACGCAAGACAAACGTAAGCTCAGAGCAAAATAGAGCTCGATGACAAAAATAAACGTAAAGCAACATAAATGTAGGGAAAGATAACACAAGGCAAAGATAAACCCATAGCATAGCAGGCACAAGGCAAAATGGTACTCAAGTATATGCCATAGCAAAAGCACGTATAAGACACATGTAAATGCATTTAAGGATCACATACTGGTTATAGCTCAGACCTAATATACTACCTGGCTCTCTATAACCTGGATTTGATACCAATATGTCACATCCCCAAATGGGGCCTGGATTGAATACACGTGTCCGGGGGCGTGACGTCATAATATACATCACACAAAGTACAAAGAACGACCTCTAAGGGTACGTTTTAGAAATCCAACATCGTTGCATTAAATAAAAATAGTTAAAGTTTTACATAATTTCAAAGATAATATGCGAAAGAGAATTTAAGTTTTTGAAAATTGACAACGATGTTTAATCATTTGATAAATTCTTGAAAATCAGGCCAATGCAAGTCGACATCATATAGCAATCAAAGACATCCAAGCTAAGCACTTGAAAACATTGTTAAAATGTCAACATAATGTTGGTGAATTCATAGGTTTAGTTAAAACGCAATAAGTTGGACCACAAGATTTACAAAACGCATGTGATAATTATAACAGATACAATTTCACATAAAAAGGCATTTACGTTGCACTAAGCTCATGACACCAAAGCTCAATTTGCATGGAGCATTTAAGATGCTATGAAAGGCTTGCCCTACAGGTATCTGACCAAGATAACCCAAACGAAATCCGACATGTTATACGTCTGTTAGTTCAGCATCTCCGCAACTAGTAAGCGCTACTTACCCGGACGAGGATAATCATTCCCCATAGATCTATATATAACACTCACGCTTATTTAACCAGCCAGTCGGTCAAGAAATTAACGGTTCATGATAATTTTAGCAATAGTAGTGGTCTAAACGCAAAACTTAGGCAACACGTAAACAGGGAAAATCTCACGTAAAGTACTTGGGTCCATTTTATTTGAAAGAAACAATGTTCTCATCCCAAAGTTATGAAATGTAAGTAAAATCAGTTAGAAAAGTGGAGCTATGAACTCACATTAAACAAATGGTGAGAAAGTAATTCAACGAAGAGTATAACGATATCGAACAACTCTAACCGCGACCTAATTAAAAGACGCGCTTCAGAAACGAGAAATAAATACGAAATGTTGGATAAGACGCTTATAAAGGAAATAGACATCCATAAGTGTTTGCGCTTTAGTTTATATATGATAAAAACGTGTCGTTATGAAAGTATAAGTTTTACCGTTACGTTACGCCATGTTTTACGAAAAGTTTCTTTTTTTGGAAAGTTACTATTTTAGGAAAGTTCTAAGTTTTGGGACGTTAATACCGTCCCCTAATATTTTATACGTCCATGATCCTAAAACGCACTAGTGATAACTAAACGCCTACATTTTAAGTCTGTCTCGCTAATAAATACCAAAAGTTTCTATTTTTAGAAGTTTCCCGTTTTAGAAATCTCGATAATATATTGGTGACGTTTCTAAAGTTTCCACTTAATATACTAGTGTCTATATACGTTTCGCCATTGTTTTAAAAGCTCAAATAAATTCAAAAGTGTCCGAAAACTCATTTTATATTTCCAATCAGCAACTTAAATAATTATTTTTCCGAAAAGCGTTCGAAAATTCATTTCGCTATAACTTGGCCGTTTTAAATCCGCTTTTAGTGTTCAATATATGAAAATCTATCTACTCGAAACAAGCTCTCCAAAATCTACTTTCTTAACTAATGAAAACATTTTTAAGTCGACCAAAACCTTAAAACAAAATCAGATCAGCGGCAATATTTTTCACAAACGCTTCCAAAAATCCATCCAAACTTCACAATAGTGGTGATACTAACCTAATCCCGTTCACTACTAATCCAACCAACAATATCCACTCTTAATCTATCCTAATCCTATCATCATCTTTGTTCAGCCCACAAGTTCGCTCATCCTTTCCATAATCAAAGTATTATTATCAAGAACACATGAAAACTTTATTATTTTATAAACCCGCTAGTTTATTTTGAAAAACAACACAAACACTAAGGATATATATGTAAGACTTGATTAAGAACATTATTAGATGGATTAGGCCCAAGCCCGGTTTGTGGGTTGGGTCCATTAGGGTTTGATTGATGTATCTCTTATAAATAGTGTTCAATAATAAAGTTATATCTACGGGTTTTTATTGTCTAACATGGTATCAGAGCAGGTCTGATCCCCAGACCTAGGTGGCTATGTTGAGCCGCCTCTATAAAACCACCCGTCAAACCCTAGTCGTCATCCTTTAACCCTCATAAAAAACACCATATCCATATCTTGTTCGATCCCAAACCTTTCTTCTCAGTTGCAAAGATGAATGACGGTGATGTGTCAAAGCAAATTAAACAAACAGTGAGATTCATGAGATTCATTTGTCAAGAAGCAGATAAAAAAAGCCAACGAGATCTTTGTTTCTGCCCACGAAGAATTTGACATTAAGAATTTTTTTTTTGTTATCAAGTTTACTTTTTATTTTTCATTAAAAAAATGATTTGTGTTATTTGTGCTAAGGTCATAAATCCACACAACCACGCGTGATTTGTGTTGGTGATTTGTGCTAAGGTCACAAATCCACACAATTTGTGTTGGTGATTTGTGCTAAGGTCACAAATCCACACAACCGTGATTTGTGTTGGTGATTTGTGCTAAGGTCACAAATTCACACAATCATATTATTTTATTGTTTGTTTGTTTTAATGTTTTATTTTGTTTTCTGCTCCAGTCCGTGCTTTCGCGATTTCGCCGCTCGGACTGCGAGGGAGTATTGGATGGATTAAGCCCAAGCCCGGTTTGTGGGTTGGGAGATTGGTTTTAAACTACACCTTTTTATATATATAATAATATATAATAATATATATATATATATATAATAAGGATAATCTTAAAAAATCAATAGAATCCGGGTAGTATAGGATATTCCCGGGTCGTAGTCCCAACGATGAGTGAATTAGAAAGTCGAGAGTCGGTTTGATATTTGATGTTTGAATGAAAAAGATTTAGATTTGGTTTTTCTAATTAAAATGCAAAAACTATTAAGGAAATCCTAAAAACGAAAGCTAAAATGATTTAAACCTAAAACGTAAACGGGAAAGTAAAAACACGAGTTAAAGAAAACTAAATTATCAAAAACTAAATTATCAAAAACTAAACCCTAAATGATTTTTTAAAGTTTTAATAATCCTAAATTATTAAATTAAAAGATATTTTAAAGAAAATCCTAAAACGAGAATGTTTAAAGTTGAAAAACGAAGAAAACGAGAACGGGGATCGAATCCCGTTCTTTAAAAAAGTGAAATTTTGCAAAAATGACCCTACGAAAGTTTTTCTATTTTTCCTAAGTGAAAAATGATAAAAGAAAATTTTCTAAAAAAGAATTATATTTTTTTGATTTTTATTTAATTTTTAATAATTAAAAAACAGTTTTAAAGAAAATAAATGATTAAAAATAGAAAACAAAATGGGAAAAATCTCAAAAAATACAGAAAAATAGCTTGAAAGGAGCTCAATCTAAGAAAAATAAGTTGGGGTTCCCAGCTTATTGGAATAAGCTGGGAAAAAGCAAAAACGGCTTAAAGGCTAATGGGCTAAAAAGGCCTTATATGAATAATTGTTGCAACTTATGTTGGATGAGCTAATGTAGCACGTTGGTTATGAGGGTGTGTGTTTGGGACGCTTGTTAAAGGGGGAGGTCCAGGGTTCGAGCCTGGCCTCTCTCTTTTTATAAAAACTTTTTTTTTCTTTTTTTTTTAAAAACTTATAAAGGACACAAAATTAAGAAAAAAAAGCACTTTTTTAACAAAACTTAAAATAAGCAGAAAAATGAGCACAAAGAGGTGACAGAATGTGTGTTTTTTTTAACTATGGACCTAGAGTGCTTAACTGCTATGGCAATTTAAGACAAACAAGCACAAGCAAAGCTCAAATAAGCCAAGACAGATGGCTACTCTAACCTATAAGCTAATGCAACTAAAAATAAGCCAAAAGAAAAAGAAAAAAAAAGACAAATAAACACATAAAGAAGCAAATAAGCCAAAGGCACAAAATGCATACAAGCAGCCAAGGGGACAGATTTGGGCTCAATTTTTAGGCACCTAGGAGTGATCCTAATGGCAAGGGGCTTATTCTAGCTTAAAGGCCATCCAAGTGGCTTCTAATATCAGCAATAAAAACAAAATTTGAAATTAAATTAAGCTAAGAAAAATGGCTTGGAAAACTGCTGGTCACAAAGAGTATGTATGAAGTTTGGCTATTTCAGTTTTAAAAGGGGTAATGCAGGCTTAAAATTAAGCAACCAAATAAGCTCAAAAATGAAATACAAGTTAAAACAGATGGAGACAAGCTCCTAATGAGCTTGTATTCAAAAATTTAAAAGCTAAAAACTAATTAAAGCTGCTGATATTTTAAGATCAAAATGGACAGTTTGACTTATGAAAAAGACTTAACAAAACTTGACAGAACAAATTAATTTGAGAAAAACCAAGGCTAACCAAAAAGACTTCTAACTAACTTATAACTGTTTTTTTTTCAAGACAGTTTCAAAGCATCTTTAAAAAACTTAAAAACTAACTTAAATACTAAAAATCTTTTTAAAACAGCTTGTAAACTACTTAAAATAGCTAACCAAAAGTGGCTAAGGTGACCTAAAGGTTTATAACCCAAACTGACCCACTTTGGGCCCTTGTGCCAAACACCCCTTTAAGTCTTAAAAAACGAATTTTAAGCTGATTTTCAGGAGATTCAAACAAAGAGACATAAAGGCAGATAATAAGCAATGACAAATAGGCAATAATAAGCAAAAAGCATAAATAAATAAGCAGTTAAATAAGCAAGTTAAAAAATAAGCAGTGAAAAAGGGCAAATAAGGACAGTTTTAAGCAAAACTTTAAATAAAGGCAAATAAGCAACAAGGAAAGACAATAAGCATAAAGACAAGCATAAATAAGCAGAAAAGACAGAAAATAAGCACATATAAGCACTGCTACAGTAACTTTAAAAAAAATGGGAAAATGAAACTCACAACTGGTCCAAGCTCTTTTGCAATGATAATAAGCTCTCAAAGCTTAAAAACCAAACCCTATAGACTCCCATGAGGCACTAAACCCAAGGCCATCTATTTTAGCCTTGCTCCTTGTTGCTTTCTTCTTTTTGATATTTTTTTGGATTTTTGAGTTTTCTAACAAAAAATTAAAACAAGCTTACTTATAGGCTGTTAAGGACTTAATAGCTTATATGTGAGCTTAAACTAGTGTTTAAAAGACAAGTTAAGTAAAGTGATAAGTTTTTTTTAAGAAAGCAGTAAATTGCATTAAATTAAATTGCAAAAATTTAAAGACAGAATTTAAATTGCAATTAAATTAAAAAGACAATGTATTAAAAGGGTTACAAATTAAGTTACAATCTTTTGCCTTGAAACAAAAATTCGACACACTCTGAAATGCTAATCTCCAGTCCTATAAATACTAAAACTTAAGGTCTTGAGATGTGTTTCTTCATAAAGAGAGACCAGCTGTTGTGTTTCTTTAGTGAGGAGAAAGCTCAAAGCATCTTAGCCCTTAATTCATCTTGGAGCCCAAGAAAAATGATCATGTCCCTTGAATTTTTGTTGTCTTTTCTTGGACCAATGGCATTTTCAAGGATTGCCAAGGTGGCAATAGGGTGGGGTGAGATGGGAGTTATGGTTTTTGGCTTGGGGTTGCAGGGGTGAGGGTTTTTGGGGATGGGTGAATAGTACCATTTTAGTTTTGGCGGGTAAACAGGGGGAATGTACTATTAGTTTGAAGGTGCAGGGGAGGATGTTTGGAAAGATGGCAAAACGAGCCCCTCTATTTATATGTTGTTGTTATGATAAGAGTCCTTGAGGGGTGTAATAGTTTGGGAAGTTGGCAACAATAGCCCTCCATAGTTATATGGGTCTTCGCAGTTATGGTCCTTGTGAGGGTTAATGAAGGTTTAGTGATTTGGCAAATGTGGCCCTTGATTTTGTTATATGTCATTACACCACAAGTCCTTATGACAATACGACTTTGGGTGTTTGGCGGAAATGCCCCTTGGAGTTTATTTTGGGCTTAACTAGGTAAAAAAAGGTAATGGGCTTGGATTCGGTTTTGGGCCCATTTGGTGTTTGAAAGGAATTTGGGCCTTAGGAATTTAAATGGTCTTAAAGTCTTTATAATAACACTTAATGGGCTTATCCGGCCCATTAGATGGGTACGGGTGGCCCATTAAATATTTCTTCAATGTCGGCTTCGGTTTTGACCGTTGACTTTTTCGGGGTTGACTTTGACTGTTGACTTTCCCGGGTTGGCTTTTCCATTCCGTGCTCGGTTATGTCCGTTTTTGCTTGATTTTTCGTCCTTTTCTTGGATATCCGTTTCTTGCACAATATAAATGAAAACATACAAATACAAGGTATTTTTGGGTACGTTTTTGGTCATTTAAGTCCGATTTTAATGGAAAAGGGTATGTGTAATTAAGCACATACCAAAATCCCCCATACTAAACTATTGCGTGTCCTCACGCAATGCTATAAGTAAGCACTTAAGAAAACTAAGAATCTCAATCCCCCTCGACTAATAACCTCGAAAAGTAGCTAAGTGTTTGTCGAGGGGAATAAAAGAATCAAAAGCTTTGAAAAGCCTCGCTTTTACCATTTTTATTTTTTACACTAACTACCACTAATATTTTTGTATTTTCCTTTTTCTTTACCAACTAATACGTTTGACTTTCGTTATTTTCATTTGGGATCATAGAACAAGACGCATTTCAATCCTAAAATGCCCCAACAAGGTTAATTTATCGTTCCCGACTTTTCATTTATTCCAAACCAAGCTTAAAACGAAATCATCGCTAAATATTAGTTAAGATGCTAACACTACATAGATTAACATCGTGCTGCTATTTTGAATTTCAACTTTGGATCAATGTTTTGCAAAAATTCCCATGTTTCAAGTTCACCGAGAATAATGAGTTTGAAGGCTCGAGATCAACCCAATGTAGCAATTTTGTCTCGGGGCACATCCTACCTGGCTAAGTGACCGGAAGAATAGAAACCTCCCGCGCCCCCACCCCCCTAGTAATCGAGATCAGGACCTTTACTCTCGCGCTCTCTCAAAAAACTCTCAGATTTTCGTATACACATAGCTTATAAAAATATCGCTCTAGCGCAAAGACCTCACAGCATCCATTCCACCTGAACCCACCTCACTAAAAAGTGATCTAAACTTTATAAACGCACTCACTCGCGCAATGACGCGCTCTCCTCTCATTGTATGCAATTATAACCCACGCACGTCACTGTAGAAGGCTGCAACATCGGTTGTTGTGCCGGCAAGATGCAGACAAACTTTTTCAGTTCTCGGATTTTTATTCTTACTATGGGCTTTCTTTAGAAGCTGTAACAATTGGTTGTGAGCGACAAGATGCAGCAAACCTTTATAACCACAGTTTATATTTATTTCGTATATTTTTTTGCAAGATATAGGAAACGACGTCTTTTTGAAAAATTAAGTTAAATTTGAACTAAGGATACAGGTTTTGCTTATACTACATAATGATTATTGGTTAAGTTTAATCTCCAAAAATACACTATGTAACCCGGTTAAGAGCTTATGGGAGAAAAAGCGACCAAATTACACACATGAGACCTCTTAAGTTTTCCAAAATAATCCTTGTTAGCATCCCCACTCAAATTAACTCTATCATTTTTCGTTCTTCGCACCGGGAACGGTTAGTCTAAAAGTTTAAGGAACAAGCTAGAGCCTCAACACGCTAGATCTAGTCAAAATTTTACTCTTATTTCTACCTAGCAGGTAAACTCAAAATTGTTGACAAAACACTCTTCTTTTATTTTGAAATTTTTAGAGATTTTTTTCACTGCTTTTGGTATTTTTCAAAAATTTTGGTGGTATAAGGGGATACGTCGAAAACAAAGACTGCGGCATAATCAATCGAAGATCCCCCCCATACAAAGACTAAACATTGTCTCAATGTTTTACGAAAGTTCTCTAGCGTAATCTAAGCGTTTATTAAACTATGCTTAAAGATAAACTTTATCGATTAAGTTTGGTTATCTGGACGCGCAACCAAAATGAAGCTGAGGATGTGAAGCTCTTGTGATCGAAGGACAAAAACCGCGAGCACGAGAGGCTTCAAAAATCTGGGACATCCTAGACATACAAAACACAAAACACAAAAAAGGAAAAAGCGAACAAAAAACACTTATTCATTACTATAATACTACTACTACTACTACGATGATAATACTAGGATAAGCATGGGTTGCCACCCACGAAGCGCTTGTTTTAGGTCACTTAGCTTGCACCAAAATCCCCCATATTGAGTTGGTAAGGGCTAGAAGTGGTAGACATGGAACATCCCCCAAGACTCAGAATGTCTCTTGGTTAGGCAAGGAAAAATACTCCATCGGGCTTCAAGTATTTTGGGACTTAAAGCTTTAGTGCCCTGATGAGATAATTCTGGGAGAGAGAAGGTATGAACTCTTTTAGAAGTTAGAATCCCAGGGTTGTAGACTTTTTCCTCATTTTTTGGTGAAAACGAGAGTAAAGCTCCTAGCCCGGGAACTTCTTTGTGGAAAGGAAGTTCATAAAGAGGAGGATTAAAATCCTCAAGAATTAAAGAAGCATTAGTGGTCTTCTTTACATTCTTATCTGGTGTTGCAAGTTGGTGGACTTCAAAGAGGTTACTGCATGAATGTGTTACTACCTTGGATTAAAACTAACCTAGTCCTCGTTGTTTGGGTCGAAGGAAAGAGATCCACTCGGAAAACATCCTCATAAAAAAAAACGAGTCATATTCGGAAAAGGAAGAGACATTAGTGCTTCAGAAGATCAAGTTCATCAATCAAGAGTTTAGACTCTTTGATTTTCTTTTCCTTGAAGTCAAATGGATCATCATTAGTATCACATTAACGGTCTAATGTATATAAAACGATTATCACTCATAATCATACCTTAATGGGTGGGGATGAGTAATCAAAGAGCCTGTTCTCGGTAACATCTCAGATAATGTATCATCAAGATGGTCATCAAGAGAAATTTTCATCACCGATCTTCAGAGAATAGAATCCATATCCTTGATAGGATCATGGTTACAGATACTCTTAATTCTAGAGAATCGGATTCGCTCAAGGGAAGATCATCATTTCCTGGTGGAAATGTGATATGAGCGAGTTCATCGGCGAACTCCTCAAGAAAATAGTTGCTAGTCTCAGAAATGTAGAGACTAGGTGAAGAAGAGGTGGTACTGCTACTTAAAGAATTATGAAAAGGAGGGAGAAGAGATGAAGGATTACTATTTCCTGAGGAAAATGAATCACTTGTGAGATAAGCTTCGAATTCTTCCCAAATTAACTCACTTTCTTCGAGGGAGATAAGTGTGGGGGAAGAAGAAAAAGACTTGGTCTCGGGTTCCGAAATTGGAGTGGGATTGCCACTCGATTGATTATCATGATACGGAGGGAGATCTTTGGTTTTTATCAAGATTTAGCAAGTTCTCAATAATGTCTTCCTTCGGATCAAAGATGTCATCATTAACTTCCGGTGAAGTTAAATTGGTATGAGAAGAGACAAGAGAAGTGGGATTGCCACTTGGATGATTTGTTGCAAACAAATCTTTACGAATTTCCTCATGTGAAACATTGTAGACATCAATCATGTTGATTGATTCTTGATGAGGTTCGTTTGAATAGCTTGAAGTGTCATTTCTCATGTTCAAGATTAGTCTTTCATTACCGTCACGGAGAATCATTTCTTCTCCATGAACGTCAATCAAAGCACTAGCGATCCGTAAGAATGGTCTTCCTAAAATGAGGGGGCACGCGGATCGCTCTCATAATCAACAATGACAAAATCAGCGGGGAATGTGAACTTTCCAACCGGAACAAAGACATCTATTGCAATTCCTTTCGGAGTGCAAATATCACGGTTAGCTAGTTTAAGAGTCATTTAGGTGGAAATAAGCTCGGGTAATCCTAACTCTTTCCACACCGAGAGTGGCATCAAGTTGATGCTAGCACCTATATCGGCTAGGGCCTTTCACTTGAGCTCACTAAAACCACACGGAATAAGAAATTTCCCAGGGTCACTTAGGTTTTCGGGAAGCTTCTTTAGGATAACCGCTAAGCAATTTTCACTAACGGGTGTATTTGCCAATTCTATAAGCTTCTCCTTATTGGAAAGGAGACTCTTAAGCATCTTTTGATATTTCAGGATAATAATTAATGCACCAGCAAGAGTGATATTGATGTGAAGTTGTTTAAACATTTGCCAAAATTTGTGAATTTGAACATCGTCCTTTTCTTTTTGTTTCTCTTGGTAAATTCTAGACGGAAAAGGGATATTCAGGTGACAAGGATCCCTTTGATGAATCACAAAATTTCTTTGTTTAGCTTTTTGGACTAGAGGAGGTGGGACCTTAATGGTAAACTCACCATGTTCCGGGTCCGTGAAAGTCTCCTCTACACGTTCATCCTCCTTCGGATTTATGAATGGAAGAGGCATAGGAACGGAAGGTTCATCAAGAACAAGACCACTTTGGGTGGTAATGGCTTTCAATTCACCTCTCGGGTTAGCAATGGTGTTGCTCGAGAGAGATCTCGTACCCGATGAAGAAGCAATATTCATTTTGATAAAGTTACCTAGCATACTTTCAAGCCTTTGATTCGAAGTAGCCAAGTTGTTCATTCGAGTTTGCATTGAATTGATCTTGTTTTCATTAATCCTGATGTAGTTTGTTAATTCTTGCGGTAAAGCAACCGGAGGTTGGGTATTAAGGGCTTGATAATTTTAAACCTGATTCTGATTATGATTAGCACCCTGGAAAAACTGATTTCTACCCTGATTGTTACTTTGGTTGTTTCCTTGATTCCGCCGTTTTGATAAGGCTGAACTTGGTAGTTTTTGAATTTTATTTACTTCGGTTTTGATTTGATGTCATATTAAACCTGGTGGTTCCGAGATAAATGTTCAGAATGATCTCGAAGGCAGATTGCGATTACCTTGAGGTGGTAAGGAATTACCACCTTGATTGTAGGCTTTCCCACACATATATGTTTCTGATTTTGGCCAGCGGAGGCCTCGACAATCATTGAAAGAATAAGTACCACCAAAGTCCTCGCAACTCGGATGTTTACGGTATTAACTTGTGTTTTGTTGAAGCCCTCTGAAAAGTTCCTATTCATCTCTCCATTGAAGCTGTAAGGGATGTTCTTTAGGATTAGAAGAAGTGATAGAAACCACTATGACTCATTCGTTGAGCATTAATATCCCAATCATTGGATAGGCGGTATAATTTTCGATGAGATCATAGCACTCTTCGTGTAGACTTTACATAAAGGTCCCTTCGTCAGATCAGCATTGATGGTATACGATGCCTTAAGGTTAACCCTTAATAGAAGGTAATCCTATTTGAGTCACGTGGTAACATGTGTGGTAAGGACCATCGGATCAATTGAAAGCAATAATAATGTTCGCCAAGCATCGAATAATCGACTCATCGGGTCTTTGACGAAAATTCGAAATATCATTTCTCGAACTTGGTCCCATAGATGGTGGGAAGTATTTTCCGAGAAATGGTTTTTGCCATTTGGTCATAAAGAGTTTGATAGAAATCCTTTGGCAAACGATCCAAAACCAATTCGGCTGCACTATCTTGCAAGGAGAAATGGAAGAGATTAGACGAAGGGCGTCATCGGAGACCCCATTCACTTTCATGCTTTGGGTGACATGCAAAAATTTGTCGAGATGCTTGTTGGCATCATCACCCGGTCCGCAAAATGGACACGAATTTTGAACTTGTTGAATCATGTCATTCTTAAGTCCAAAAGTCGTTGCTTGAATTGCAATCGGAGCAATTGGTCCACCTCGACCATCTAAAGATGGTTGGCACAACTCCCTCCAAAGTCCGGCAGGCTGGAACAGTGTAAACCACCTCCTCCGGCGTGAGGTGGGTCCGCAACACCGACTCCATCGCGCCATGTTAACTATGTGAGATTATCAATAGGTTCTTCAAGATTAAAAGGTTCAACAACTACCGGTGGGGCTTGTTGTTGAGGACGGTTTTGATTACGAGATTGAGAACGAGTGCGCATGCACTTAAAATATAAAAAGAAAATTTACACTAATTTTTTTGGTTTTTCAACAATTTTTCACAATCTATTTTAATAACGGACAACGAGATAAGACACTTAAACCTAATAATCAACAAGCTTCTCGGTAGCTCTTTAAAAGAATTAACTTTTAAAGGTGAGTCGTACGTCGCTAGTGACACAAAAGGCAAGTTTTAAATCTTTGGTTCGGGAACTTATTAATGGATAATACTTCAGTTGAAAGTATTATATGTTGGTGTTCTTTTACCAACTTGATGATTTTTATTGATAATTAAGGACAATTTTTTTATATTTTTGATTTTTCTTGATTTTTTTTTGTTTTTATATATATAAATATACTAATAAAAGAAAAGGAAAAATATTTTTGTATTTTTGTTTTTTTTATAAAGAAAATAACTCCACAAGGAAGGATCTTCAAAGCACTAATTGTCAAACTTCGAAACGACAAACGCTTTCACTCCTCCCCGGCAACGGCGCCAAAAATTGATTCGTTTAAATTCAACCCTTTATAAATATATATATATAAATAAATATATAATACTTATAAATATATATCAAGGATCAAAATCCACAAAATCAATGAAACCGGAAGTAGTATATGATGTTCCCGGGTCGTAGTCCCAACGAGGAGTGAATTGGAAAGTCGAAAGTCGGTTTGATATTTGATGTTTGAATGACAAAGATTTGGATTTGATTTTTCTAATTAAAATGCAAAAACAATTAAGGAAAACCTAAAAACAAAAGCTATTAAAGATTTGAACCTAAAATGAGACGGGAATGTAAAAACGCGAGCTTAAAAACCTAAAGTATCAAAAATTTAACCCTAAATGATGTTTTAAAGTTTTTCTATTCTAAAATAACTGAATTAAAAGAAAAATTAAAGAAAATTCTAAAACGGAAGCTTAAAAGGGTTAAAAACGAAGAAAACGAAAACCCGGTACGAATCCCGTTCTTTAAAAAGTGAAATTTTGCAAAAATAAACCTACGAAAGCAATTCTATTTTTCCTAGATGCAAAATGATAAAATTAAATTTTCTAAAATAGAAAAATATTTTTTTGAATTTTAGTTAATTTATTATAATTAAAAAATAGTTTAAAAGAAAATAAATGATAAAAAATATCAAACGATTATGAAAAATTTTGAAAAATTTAGGGAAAATGCATTAAACTATAAAAGTCCTAAGAAAAATTTAAAACTGGAAATTCAGCTTATAAATAAGCTGTTATTAAGCTAAAAGTGGCTGAATGCATAAAAGGGCTAAGTGGGCTTAAATAAACAATAGTTTCATCCAATGTTGGATGAGCTATTGTAGCACAGTTGGTTATGTTGTGGGTTTGTGGGACGCTGACTATGCAAAGGGGGAGGTCCAGGGTTCGAGCCTGGGCCTCTTCCTTTTTATAAATACTTTTTTTTTCTTTTTAAAAAAAAACTTAAAAAGCACACAAAAATAAGCTATATTAAAAAAGACAACTTTTTTGAAAATTGGAAAATAAGCTAGAAAAAGCACAAACAGCTAGCAGTTTACACTTTTTTTTTCTAAGTCCTAAAGTGCTTAAACTAGTGGGCAATTTAATGTACAAATAAGCAAATGAAACTCAAAGATAAGCAAACACAGGTGATATGCTATACCTAATAAGCAAGAGTAACCAAAAATAAGCAAGTGAGAACAGACTAATAAGCTAAATAAGCTAATAGCACAATTGGTACAGGGCAGCCTAAGGAGGCACCTTTTTAAGCTATATGAGCTTAAAGCCTGACCAAGTGTCTATCCAAATCAGCAAAGAAATTAAATTTTGAAACAAAGATAAGCAAGGAAAAAGGGCTGAAAAGTACTGGTTTCAATCAGCACTTGCTGATTTTTACTTACTTTAAGAAAAAGGGTAACTTTTGCAAACACAAAATCAGCTAGAAATTAAGCTCCAAATTGTGAACTAGGTAAAAACAGATAAAGTATGTCTAGAAAAGAGCTTATGCTAAAATTTTCAAAAGCTAAAACTAATTTTATGCTGCTGATATTTAAAGAAGAAAAAGGGTCTTTTTGAACTTGAAGTTTGGCTAAAGAAAAATTGACAGTTTTGAGGAAAACAAGAATTAACCAAAAGGAACTAATCCTACTGCATCTATGTCCAAAAATAATCAAAAACAAGTTCCAAAGGTTGGTTTTAAAAGCTGAATCAAAGCAAACACTTTGAATCAGTTTTGACAATACAAATTCAAAGGACAATTTGATAAAACTTTAAAAACAATTTTTAACTCTAAACTTTTTCAAAAACTGATAAAAAAAACTCTTAAAAATGTTTGCCAAAGATGGCTAGGGTGACCCAAATGGTTTTAAACCCTAAGTGACCCATTTTTCCCTTTGACCCAAACACCCCCTTAAGTCTTAAAAAATGAATTTTAAGCTGATTTTCAGGAGATTCAAACAAAGAGACATAAAGGCAGATAATAAGCAATGACAAATACGAAATAATAAGCAAAAAGCATAAATAAATAAGCAGTTAAATAAGCAAGTTAAAAAATAAGCAGTGACAAAAGGCAAATAAGGACAGTTTTAAGCAAAACTTAAAATAAAGGCAAATAAGCAACAAGGAAAGACAATAAGTATAAAGACAAGCATAAATAAGCAGAAAAGACAAAAAATAAGCATATATAAGCACTGCTACAGTAACATTACAAAAATGGGAAAATTAAACTCACAACTGGTCCAAGCTCTTTTGCAATGATAATAAGCTCTCAAAGCTTAAAAACCAAACCCTATAGCCTCCCATGAGGCACTAAACCCAAGGCCATCCATTTTAGCCTTGCTCCTTGTTGCTTTCTTCTTTTTGATATTTTTTTGGATTTTTGAGTTTTCTGACAAAAAATTAAAACAAGCTTACATATAGGCTTTTAAGGACTTAATAACTTATATGTGAGCTTAAACTAGTGTTTAAAAGACAAGTTAAGTAAAGTGACAAGTTTTTTTTAAGAAAGCAGTAAATTGCATAAAATTAAATTGCAAGAAATTTAAAGACAGAATTTAAATTGCAATTAAATTAAAAAGACATTGTATTTAAAGGGTTACAAATTAAGTTACAAGCTTTTGCCTTGAAACAAAAATTTGACACACTCTGAAATGCTAATCTCTAGTCCTATAAATATTAAAACTTGAGGTCTTGAGTTGTGTTTCTTCATATAGAGAGACCAGCTGTTGTGTTTCTTTGGTGAGGAGAAAGCTCAAAGCATCTCAGCCCTTAATTCATCTTGGAGCCCAAGTAAAATGATCCTGTCCCTTGAATTTTTGTTGTCTTTTCTTAGACCAATGGCATTTTCAAGGATTGACAAGGTGGCAATGGGGTGGGGTGAGATGGGAGTTATGGTTTTTGGCTTGGGGTTGCAGGGGTGAGGGTTTTTGGGGATGGGTGAATAGTACCCTTTTGGTTTTGGCGGGTAAACAGGGGGAAAGTACTGTTAGTTTGAAGGTGCAGGGGAGGATGTTTGGAAAGATGGAAAAACGAGCCCCTCTATTTGTATGTTGTTGTTACAATAAGAGTCCTTGAGGGGTGTAATAGTTTGGGAAGTTGGCAACAATAGCCCTCCATAGTTATATGGGTCTTCGCAGTTATGGTCCTTGTGAGGGTTAATGAAGGTTTAGTGATTTGGCAAATGTGGCCCTTGATTTTGTTATATGTCATTACACCACAAGTCCTTATGACAATACGACTTTGGGTGTTTGGCGGAAATGCCCCTTGGAGTTTATTTTGGGCTTAACTAGGTAAAAAAAAGGTAATCGGCTTGGATTCGGTTTTGGGCCCATTTGGTGTTTGAAAGGAATTTGGGCCTTAGGAATTTAAATGGGCTTACAGTCTTTATAATAACACTTAATGGGCTTATCCGGCCCATTAGAAGGGTATGGGTGGCCCATTAAATATTTCTTCAATGTCGGCTTCGGTTTTGACCATTGACTTTTCCGGGGTTGACTTTGACTGTTGACTTTCCCGGGTTGGCTTTTCCATTCCGTGCTCGGTTATGTCCGTTTTTGTTTGATTTTTTGTCCTTTTCTCGGATATCCGTTTCCTGCACAATATAAATGAAAACATACAGATACAAGGTATTTTTGGGTACGTTTTTGGTCATTTAAGTCCGATTTTAATGGAAAAGGGTATGTGTAATTAAGCACATACCAATAATGTTCGCCAACAGACAGTGAAGTCGTTTCTATGATGAATGTCAAGGTTTGTCATGAAGAACCAAGTACTCAGACTCTATCTCTTCTAAACATAATTGTTACGGTAATCCCAGAAACTTCAACTACAACTGGACCAACCATTCTTCCGACAATTCTACCAATTACTTCTCTTCCACAACAGTCAACACCAACACCAACAACTGTAACAACTACAACCTAAATTCCTACTCTTCCATATTTTTTATCCTTATTCGGATTCGATCAAAGAGTTTCTGCCTTGGAAAAAGAGCTATCTCAATTTAAACAAGCTGACCATTTTGCTCAACTCCTCGCAACTATCAAATCTCAAATTCCTGCAATGGTGGATGCCCATCTTGGCACAAGACTCGATGATTCTATTCAAGAGGCTTTTATGTCAAACACTGCAGAATTTGAGAAGAAATCTCAAGCTGAGAGGAAGAGATACATAAATCTTGTTGAGAATTCTGTGAAAGATATCATCAAAGATGAAGTCAAGAGTCAACTTCCTCAGATCCTACCAAAGGAAGTATCTGAATTCGCCACTCCTGTTATCCAAAGCACCATTACTGAATCAATTGAGAATGTTGTCTTGGCTAAATATTCTTCTCAACCAAAATCAACATACGAGGCTGCAGCGTCACTCACAGAGTTTGAATTAAAGAAGATCCTTCTAGACAAGATGCAGAAAAGTAAATCGTATCGAGCAGCTCAAGAACACAGAGATCTCTATGATACACTAGTCAAATCTTACAAGCTTGACAAGGATCTCTTTGAATCTTATGGTAAATCATATTCTTTGAAGAGAGACCGTGAAGATAAAGACAAAGATGAAGACCCTTTAGCTGGATCAGACCAAGGGTTAAAAAGAAGGAAGACAAGCAAGGATGCTGAACCATCTAAAGGCTCTAAATCAAAAGAATCAAAGTCAAGCTCATCCAAAGGCACCAAGTATCAGTCAAAATCATCTGGTAAGTCTGTGCAAGCAGAGGAATCAATGTTTGAGACTGCAGACATGGAGATGCCACAGATTCAAAGAGGTGGTTTGGGTAACACTGATGATCAACCTAATATCGAGGCAGCTTCAAAGCATGACTGGTTCAAGAAACTTAAAAGGCATCCGACTCCTGATCCTGATTGGAATACTAACAAATCTATTATTTTTAGACCACCTCATACTTGGATCAGCAAAATTGCCAAAGCAGAAAAACCTCCTCTCACATTCGACAAGCAGATGAGCACTCCTATCGACTTCTCAGCATATGTCATCAACAATCTTAACATTAATAATCTGACCCAAGAGCATCTTGTTGGACCAGCTTTTAATCTTCTCAAAGGGACATGCAAAAGCCGAGTGGAACTCGAATATCATTTTGAAGAATGTTATAAATCTGTCACCGATCGACTTGACTGGACTAACCATGAAGGTCAGGAATATCCATTTGACCTTAGCAAGCCTCTACCGTTGATTGAAGATCGAGGTCGTCAAGTAGTTCATGTTAACTACTTCATCAATAACGACCT
This sequence comes from Tanacetum coccineum, assembly GCA_026074375.1. NCBI lineage: Eukaryota > Viridiplantae > Streptophyta > Magnoliopsida > Asterales > Asteraceae > Tanacetum > Tanacetum coccineum. The sequence continues at coordinate 18,986 of BQNB010028530.1, forward strand.
CAAGTATCTAAAAGGTGGAAGATTAAGCAGGAAATATACGACTTCTACAACAAAAACCAAGGCTGCTAAGTATGATGATATTCAAGGCATAGTAGACATTGTTCTATCGTTATGGAGTCCAGTGAAGGTAGTTTATGATAAATACGTTGTCTAGGGAATTTCACACTAGGGTACTAAATGACAACGGTTCCATAGATACGCAAGCAATAGGGTTTCCAAGCATGATGTGTTCTCCACAAAAAGAATCATTACAGTAACCCATGTTAAAGTTATGAAGTGGTATGATTACGGGTATCTGGAGGAGATTGAAGTTCGACGAGAAGATTAGCAACTCTACAAAATCAGGGAAGCTGACTTCCTGTTAGAATAAGAAATCACTAGCTACACAAGAAAGATCCGGAGGTCGGGGAGGATTGAACAAATGTTTAGCCATATTATTAGAGAGAAAGGAAAAAGATAGGAAGAGGTGTGTGTCTAGAGAGAGAAACAAGAACACACACTCTTTTTACAAAATGAATCCTCACCCCTCCATGGAAGTATGGAGGGGGTATATATAGGTCAAGACAAGGGACACTATACTATCTTAACAGTTATAGTCCCTGTAGTTCTTGCCTAATGAAAACTAATGTAATTCCGATATGTCACCATATTTTAAGGCTAACAATCTTCCCCCAATATGTGGACATATGGAATTACTTACAATGTTCCTATCTTGTACAAATACAACATAAATAATGTCTTCCAAAGCGCTTCCAAAGCTGAAGATGTCTTCGAAGTTCTCCTGGTCTTGAAACTTGTACTCCAGCTTGGATCTTCATTGTCTTTACTTGTACAGGAACCATTGTAGTATGCATGAACTGGATTAACTTCCCCCCAATTCATGCAGCATGTCTTGAAAAGCTTTCTTCATAGACTCCTTTTTGGCGAAGTTTCTGAATCAGCTTCCCCCCAAACCAACATCCCTATCTTAAGCAGATTCTGAAACTTTGAAGTAGCTTGAACAATCTTCTACTTGTCATTTACGTGCACAGCGGAATTTTGTAGAAGTCAAACCACACCAACGACCACTGCTTCTTGTCATTAGGGCTTGGTGAATATTTGTTCGGGGGTACATGCGAGAAATCAGCAACAATTCTTCTCACGTATGCAGAATACTTCATAAACCATGCTAAGTTAAGTAGTATACACTACTTCCCCTGTAAGATGACATGGTAACATCAACGACAACTAAGTCTCGGATTGTACACATTTTCCCCCATTATGGTTGCGAACACTCAAAGCATCATTGTCGTGTACGTCCATAAACCTCGAGAATTCTTTTCTTAACACAAATCTTTAATCCCCAAACGAAGCAATTAACTCTCTTTGTCTTCAGAATCCTAGAGGAAATGAATCAAGAATCAAGAAAAACTTGGTATAAACAAGGTCTTGTATATGAATTGCGTGAGAACTTGAAAATTTACTTAGACTGTGAAGACATTGTCCTTGGAAATCCCCGTGAGAATTGCTGATATACATCTCAACCTTGAAACCTCTGGCAAACTTTTACCAACCACGAATCTGTCCGGCTATTGTTGTGATCACTTGGTGTGAAGTAAACCCGAAATCGAAACTTAGAAAATTAAGTAAAATCCCCTAAATTTGTACTTAAACTTGCACTTTGTGATTGAAGAACGTGCAAGATTAAATCTATAAGTACTCTATACCCAACCAGAAAAGTATAAGAAGTACCACACCTCTTGAAATTATCCCACAACGTCTCTGCGTGTGACACTAGATGTACTACAATGTAACTCCTTTAAAGATGATAGTAAACCAGGTCTGCAACAAACCTCCCCTGACTGCTGTAACTAGATAATTCAAGTCTCATCATAACCGATTGTACGGTCAGCACGTCATCAATCGATAGATTGGGTTGAAGAAAGGGGTAGAAAATAGAAGTAATCTCGATGATGAATAAGTAGACGCCCTTCGTGAGACCCAACTTCAAGCTCAAATAAGTGTAAACCAAATCAACTGTCGTGATCACTGTCATCAGTAATCCGAATCTTTAGGCCGTTGTCATTTATGTGAATCTTATTCGGATCGTTTTTTAGTGTATGTATCGTGTTGTTGTTGTGTTGTTGAAATCAATTAACATTCACAAGTGATTTACAATTCCTATGATTTAAATCGATAAATGAATTAACGGGATTTTACAAAATCAATAGAAAACCGTGAGTGATTTGATTCGGAATCAGCGACGAAAAATTCCAAAAAAAACTGAAAAATGTCAATAAATCATAGAAAACGATGTTTTTGGCCTTCGAAAAATCCTTAACCAGCTAAAGGGTGGTTACAGCGTGATCCGTCTCGTTTTTCTCTTCGATTTGAGAGGTCACGGGCCTAAAACGGACTTACGGATCAAAAGTTATGGCTGTTTTACTGAAACCCTTTTCGTCACACAAGTTTTCTAAAAAAAAAGATTTCGTGTGCGGTCAAAAAAAAATGTTCGGTGTCGACCCACTCGTTCGAATCTGCTCGATCGATCCGCTCGTTCGATCCGCTCGTTCGATCCGCTCGTTCGATCCGCTCGTTCGATCCGCTCGTTCGGTCCGCTAGTTCGGTCCGCTAGTTCGGTCCGCTCGTTCGATTACGCTAGTTCGGTCCGCTCGTTCGGTCCGCTAGTTCGGTCCGCTAGTTCGAGTCCGCTTGTTCGAGTCTTGTCGTTCGAGTCCGCTTGTTCGAGTCCGCTTGTTCGAGTCCGCTCGTTCGAGCCAAACTAAAATCACTCGATCGATCCTTGAAGTGAGATCTAGTTCGGTCCTTGAAGCACGATTTTGTTGTCCTTGCGTTTTTCTTAGCCACGCACAACAAAGCCACGACTAAAAGCTTATATGCCAAGAAACCAAATCGAACCCCTTTGCTTAATAAAGAACGAAATCACTAACACAACACACTCGAATACAATACACCCCCGGTTAGCTCTTGATACCAATTGTCGGTTACCCTTAATCACTTTCACTTCATTATGATGAACAAGAAAATAAGATGAGAAGATATGAAGAATTATAGAGAGAAGTTAGAGAGAGAAAGGTAGAGAGAAAAATGAGAGTTGGATGATTACTTGCAAAATTACAATATGAGAATTAACAAGAATCAACACCCTCTCCATACTTGGAGAGGGGTATTTATACTTAATACCAAGAGGCTTTCATGCCTTGGTATTTCTACGGGCCGGGCTCGGGATTACTTGGGCTTTCGCCCGATACACGTGACCGGTTAGATTACATTTAAGAGCCCGTTTACCCGTGTAGCCTATTACAACGCATAATTAATTAAGTGACGACCTAATATAATGAACGAGCTTCCATTATTCGACTCAATATATTTTGAGGCTAACACCCTCTGTAAGACCTGATGGGGTGATTCTAGTTTTGCAAGTTTTGTCAAATTCAGTAAAAAGTTGTGTGAGTACATAAAGATTAATCTTTACTTGACTTTTAGTTGGAAGAATTCTGGGGACAAGCTTGACAGGAGTATTGGGTGGATACACTGTCAATGCTGAAATTGGTTTTAGAGCTAAGGTCTCAGCCTTTTTCCTGTTGTTGTCATCTATGGACCAAAATATCTGTTCTGGGGTCAGATTTCTTTGGGGAGCAAAGGTTGCAAGAAAGTTCTCTTTCGAGTAATCGGGTGGGGCAATATGTTAAACAAGCCTCCAAACATAAGGGGTTTTTGTTTTTTTTACTAGTATAATGAATTTAGAAGATCATTTTTTTTTGGTGTAAACAAAGCATAAAAGCTACAGCCTTTTTTTCCTTTGCCCCCCACAAAAACTTAGTGGATTTTTTGGAGAAATCATTCATGTACGTGGCTTTTGCTTCACAAGTGGTTACGATTTTTTTTATCCCTTTTTCCGACAATAGGCCCCGTTTTTTGTTTATGATAGTTTTTTTTTTTCTCTAAAAAAAGACTTTTGGATGGAAAATTTTATGCTTAAACACCCTTCCAATAGAAAAATCAAGAACATAACTTTTGTTTTTTTTGAATGAATTTCACTAGTTTCCAATTAATCCTGTGCGATGAAAATCCCTGACCTGTTATTTTGTTTTTAGGACCCAACCTGTATTTGCTTAAGAAGTTTGATGAACAAAACTCCTGGAGTTTTTTTTTTTTTTCAACTTTTTGACTCAAAAAACTTTTTAACCCATGTAAATTCTTGAATAGTCCCCCCCCAACCCCCGATTGAACTCAAATTGTATTTCTTCCCTTTAATACTCCTGGACCCATTCTTCATTGGCCCACACAGATCCATAGAAGGGGGGGTTATGGAAGAAACTTCCCCCCATAATGTTTATATTTTCAGATTTTTTTTTTTTGGCTTTGTGGGAGAACCCTTACCCTTGCCCTTTTATTCCCCAAGTTTTTTTTTGAATAAGGCCTGAGCAAAGAATGAATTCCAATTTTTTTCAAACTTCCCCATCTTGTAAGAACCTTCCCCCTAACCAAAAAAGTCCCTTTTTTTCAGCAGGAAACCCCATTATTTTGTGCCGAAGTTAAAATGGTTTTTTAACAACGACGATTGCCCCCAAACAAAACCAATGAAGTTTGGACCGTTAAGAAAGCTTTTGGAAAACAGCAAGGCCATATTTGGAGAAAACTTTCCACATTTTTATCAATCGATTATTTTGTACAAATTGGTGGCTACAACTGCCTTTTAAGTAATGTCCCTGCACCATTAATTAACACGAAAAAACAAAGCAAGTAATGCCCCCTTTTCCTGAAAGCAAAAAAACCTTTTTAAGAAAAAATTCAGAAAATCACAAAATTGCCCCTACCAGAGAAATAGAATTTGTTTGTTCCAAGTGCCCCCACCTCCACGTAGTTTATAACTCCTTGAGATTTCAAACTGTCCACCCAATAACAAAATAATCCCCCACCATATCCCATTGAAGGCTTTTGAAGTGAATTCCCATTCCCAAAATCTGACTGTAAAAACCGATGAAAACTTTTTCCAACAAAATAAATTCAATGGAGTTTTGAACCGATTTACCCCCACAATAATTTTTTTGAAAACAGCGTTGAGTCCCCATAATACCAAAGGGAAGACCTGTACGGAACCCCTGCATTTTGAAAAAACCAGTCGAGTTTTTTTGAGAGTTTTGGAATTTATTCCGTTTCCCCTAATTTTTTTTTGTTAGGGACCCAGGTTTGGTTTTAAGCAAGATTAAATAGTGAAAGAAACATACACCAGAAAGCTTATAGTTTAAAAAAAGGGGCCCAAACCTTTTCTCCCTAAGGCAAAATTTCCCCCTAATCCTTGTGGTCCCCCCTCCCCCATTGATAAACCACAATCAAAGTTTTTCCCTACGGAATTAATTTTTCTTTTTTTTCCATGGGGTCCCCCCCCATTTTTGACAAATAACCCAATAATTCCTGCAAAAAAGTATAATTTTAATTTTTTTTTTTTTTCCCGTTGCTTTTTCCAAAACCCCCCATTGGTCCCCCCCCACTTCGTTTTTCAACCTTGTTTTTTTGTATCATTTCAGCTTGCCCCTTTTTTGGTTTTTTCCCTACAAAATATGCTTTCCCTTTTAATCAAGACAAAACGTTATTTTAAAACCAGTTGGGGGCGCCATTTAACTTAACAAAAAAAATTAAAACAAACCCACACATTTTTCCATGAATTTCCAAGTTTTTTTTTTTTTTATTAAGCCAATTTTGTCACACATTTTTTTTAATGGGCACCATAACCCCCCAAATTTTCCCGAATTAAAATTTACAACACCGCCCCCCTTAGAGCCCTAATTTTTGCTACAAATCAATCCGAAATTCCCCCTATTATGTCCCCATAAACTGAAACCCTTAATTTGATCCCCAAAGGTGAAAACTTTCTACTTTTTTTTCTCTCTTTTAAAATTCCCCCCCCTTCCCTCCCTTAGCAGGCGATGGATCCTAAAAATATTTTTTGTTTCCCCCTTTGGTGGGTTTGCATTTTTTTTCCCCTAGCCCCCCTTTGATCCGCTTGCTTACCCCAGTGGGAATCATTTTTAACCACCCCCCCACCTGTAGAAGGAAAATCCTACAGGAACCTTAATCCCCCCCCCCCCCCCCCCCCCCCCCCCCCCTGTTTTGAAACATATCCCTGGTGTGTTTTTTGCTAGATGGGAAAGTTTCCCTGGTTTAATCCAACTAAAAAAGTAAACCTTTTTTTCCCCTTTTTTCTCCTATTATACAGGGATGAGGGAAGCCCTGTTGTATCCCTCTTTCAATAGAAAACTATTATGGGCAATGGCCCAATCACAAATAATTCCTAAAATACTTTCCCTTGAAGATAAGCTTAAATTGTGTAAATTATGGCAATTGGTAGTTTATAAAGTGCATTTTAAATCCAATGGTTTTTTTTTTTTTTTTAGCAAACACTCCCAGCTTTTCCCTCCTACCCAATTCTTCCCAACTTGTTTATATTTTTTTTCCCTACATCTCTTAATAATGGCCTGCTTAATAGGTTTAAATTGAACACTCCTATTGTTTTTCCCTTAAGGGGATGAAGGGATTTGAGGGTTTTTTTACAACGTCAATGGGCAAAATACATTGGGCCCCCGCGCAATTTACTTTTTTTTTGTTTTGACCAGAGTCCACTAATTAAAACCAAGACCCCTCCCCCTTTTTTGCTTATTCCCTCAAATTGAGCCCCCCTTCTTAGACCCCTCCTTCAATTTTCCATTTAAAACAAGGTTAAAGATATCTTTTGCCAAACTCGTGCTGAGTACGCCGTAAAATTCTTAATTTGAGTCCATAAACAATTTCCCCCCTTGGTAATTGTTTTTTTTTTGTTATTTTTGGCCCTTGTTTTTCTAGTATTTTTTCTAATTTTCCCTAACGCCATCATTTTTTTGTTTTTCCAATAAGAGCCAGTGGAACACCCCAATTAGCATTAGAAGGGCCCTCAACAACTTTCTGTTTCCCCCATTCATAATTAAGCGACTAGAAACCTTTTCAAAGTTCCACCTCTAATCACGTTGTTTTTTCCCCCCCCCTTTTTTCCTTGAAATTCTGAAAGTGTTTTTCCAAGATTCCTGATCAATTAAAAAGAAAATGAGTTAAAAATCAAAGAGCTTCCCCCCTGTCAACCATTGTGTGGAATTTTTATTATCATAACTTCTTCCCCCCCTTAAGACGTTTTTTGAATTCACTTTTAAATTGCAAATTTTAGTAATACCTTTTTCAAATTTTTTTGGAACATAATTGTTTTTTTTGAACCCTCCATTATGAAAACTTTTTAAAAAAAGACATGGTCAAAGCTATCAGGAACTAGCAAAAGTGAATTTTTTTGCAAAACATCAAATACAGCAAGTTTGAGTCCCCCCCGACAAAACAATTATAGCCAATCAATTCCTCAATTTTTCAATGAGAAGTTTTGATTAATTTTTCTTTTTAACAAATTTTTATATCACATTGCCTTTTGTCCTACAGTATTACTTGTCCGAACTTTCGTTAATTCATTTGATCAAAAAATTTGCCTTCCCATTCCCCTTTAACTTTCCCCCTATAAAAGAGGCTGTTTGAACTCCAACAAGTGGTTTTTTCTCTTAAAGAATGTTTTGAAAAAATAATAACTTTTCCAATCAGGTTTAAACATCTTTTTTTTGTTTGCTCAAAACCTCTTTTCCCCTCTGTAAACACCTGTTGGGGTGGGATTTCCCCACCTAGTTTTTTGCAAGTTTTATGTCAAATTTTTTTTCCCGTAAAAAAGTTTATTTTTTGGATGTGAGTAAAAACATTAAAGAATAAAATCTTCCACTTGAACTTTTTTTAAAGTTTTGGAAGAAATTCCTGAAAGACAAGCTTTTTGAAACATGGTATTGTGGAATACACGACAAATGCCTGAAAAATTTTTGGTATTTCAGAACTGAGGTCCCACCTTCCCAGCCCTTTTTCCCTATTATTATCATCTATGGACCAAAAATAATCTGTTCTGGGGTTCCCAGAATTTCCCTTTGGGAGCCAAAAGGTTGCAAATAAGGTTTTATTCTCTTTTTTAGTAATCGGGGGGGGGTGGTGGGGCAATTCCTAGAACCTTTTTATTTTTTTCCCAACCACAAAAAGGCTTTTTGCAAATTTTCCCCAACATCCATTTCCCTTTTTTTTTTTTTTTTTTCCCCTATTATTCCTTTTCAGCCTTATTTTCACGCGTAATCCCTTTCTTGAGTCCAATGTAAAATAACAGTGGGGTGGGGTTAAAGATTATTGGTAAGTGACAAGTACATGATAACCCCAAATAATTATACAAGCAGAACTGAGTTTGGCCTTTTGCAACAGTGAGAAACATAAGGGATTTTTTTATTTGGTAGCCCCTATTGCCAACCTTGGGTGGCCTTTTCACCCATAAAAATAAATTTGGTTTTTACAACAACATTTAAACTTGTTTTTTTTTTGAACAAAGTGATCCAGTTTGGAAAATCCTTATCTTGTTCAAAATCCCTATCTTTTTTAGCATTTTTTAAATGTCCCCAAAAAACGAGTGTTCAGGAATAAATTTTGGGTTCCCCCCCCTTCTTTTTTTTTGGTTTAAAAATCCTTTTTTTTTCAAAAAGTGATTTTTATTTTTTTACTTCCCATTTCTTGTCCCCTTTTTGGAACTTATAATGGGTCACGGTAAAAAAAAAAAAAGAAACTAAGGATAAAATTTTATGCTATGAAATTGAAGTTTCCCAGATGTTTTAAAGAAGTTTTCCTTTTCCTAATTTTTCCCCGTCTAGTTTTTTAATTTATTTCTCCCCATTATTGGTTTTGATCCAATTTTTTTTTTCGTTTTTTTATTCCTTCCACAAGTTAATTCCCAAATTATTTAGGCCCCCCGTTGTTTTTTTTTTTCAACTCCCCCCCCGAAACCAGTTTTTTTCCCCTTATTATCTCAAACAAGTTTCCCAAAAAAGGTCACTGATCCATAACATACCATGTCCTGGCCCTTTATTTTTGATATAATCTACAATCTATTTTGTACAACCCTGTTTCCATGCATGTTCCCCAATCCGAGAAATGAGAAAATCCAAATGCTCAATTTTTGTACAAGAAGAAATACATTAACATATTGTAAACAAACATATTCTTAATTTGTCCCCCCTTTTTCCCACATACTTTGAGCACACGAATAATAAGTAACTAATCACTTCGTAAAGTCAGCAACAGAGTACCAACCCAAACGTAGTTTTTGTGTTTTTTGTACATCGCTATTTTTTGCCCAATCTTCGTGTAACTTTTCCCTGGATACTCCATCAAATATGAATCCCTATACAAAAGGTTATCAAATGAACCTTTTTGTACCTCAAACTTAGTAATTCCGAGTCATAAATATAAACCCGAAACTTTCATCCGAGATTGGAAAAAATCCTTTTCAGATTGTGGAGAATTTTTTGGCCATGAACATGGTCCCCCTGTGTTTAAAATGGAACCCCTCAAGCAAACCATAAAAGTCCGAATGCTCCAACATTCATCCAACTTCAAAAAACATGGTCCCCCCACACATTTTGAGTGCCAAATCAATTTCTTCCAGATGGAAATCCATCCCACATCATCAAAAAAATCCAAAGTTGTTAACCTTGTATTTATTTTTCTCCCTGCCAAGAAACCCCAATGAACTGTTTTTCCCTTCAATCCCCAGTAAAACTGTTAAAGCCAAATTCTCCCCCTGGCTTTGGCAAAAAAATTTAGTAAGCAAAAATCCTTTGTTCCCCCCCTTTGAAAGTTAAATTCCTGAAAATCTTGAAAGTCGCTTATGGCCTTGGGGAACATCTCATAGCCTATTTTTGCCCTAAAGTTGCCCCCCCCCCACCCCCCCCTTACATTTGTAGCCCTACTTGATGGGGTTTTTTTTAGCTTTTAAACAGGAATTTAATAATCCCCTCCCCTTCCTGTCTGACTTCCACCTACATTCCCAGCTACACCATTTCCCCTCTTTTGCCAATTTTATTTTCTCCCTGAAAAAAGGGTCCTCCCCCCCTTCCTTTGATTATTTCCCCGCCAATTGTAAAAAAAAAATCTTCCCCACGACATCCCTGAAACCACAACTTTTTTCCCGTTTCCTTGAACCCCAATACTTTTTGTTTTTCCTTTGCCCCATTAGATGAACGTTTTTCCCCTAAGTTTTTGATTGTTTTTTTTGTATTTTTGAGGAAGATTGGTGATTTTTTTTGTAACAATAGAGTGAAGGAGGGCCAGTTGAGGTTTTGGAAATAAACATCCAATTATGTTTTTTTAATTTTTTTTTGTTTTTTTTTTTTTCTGTTTATGAAAGAACCCTGAAGTTGTCCCAAGTGAAAAGTTATCAAACAGGAAATGGTATTCCTTTTTTTGAGGAAATATGAGGAAGACCCCTTGAATTTTGGATTTTGTGGTTTTATGGATTTTGCTTTGCTTAAAAACTGAGCGTTTTTTTCGACCCACTAGTGCCAAAAGGAATTTTTTTTTATTTATTAATGAAAACCTGGTCCCCAATATAATTTCCCCTGTTCCTTCATTACCATTGCCCAACCTCATGTTGGCCCTTTTTTTCAAGGTAACATACAAAACCCCTGAATCAAAGTTTTTTGACTCTTTCAAAACCACCAGTTTAAAGGTTTTTTTTTGCCTGTCAGTTTTTTTAAATGAAAAAAAAAAAAATCCCTAAACCCTCCACTCCAGGTAAACATGTTTTTTGTTTTTATTCACCAAACTTTGAAGTTAATCTGCATCCCTGGCCATGGTCCCATCTTGAATTGTTTTTTTTTTCCCCTCATGTCAATAATGAGCTTTTCCCCGTAAAACCTAACTTTAAGTCTAAAAATCCCTTAATGGGTTTTTTTTTTTTTTATTTTTTTTCTCCCTTTGATTTTGGGACAGAAGTGGGTTTTTCAAATTTCCAATCGAAATAACTTTGAGAAATTTACCCCCCTGTCAATCCCTTTTGGGGTTTTTTTAACTTCCAAGAACCTTCCCCAGAAATCAAATCTTTTTTACGTTTTTTTTTCCCCAAATTGTCCCCCCCCCTTTTTGGCGTCCCCATATAGTTGGGTTGATTGAGTGATAAAAAATGTCCTTTGGTAATTAACCTTGAAAAGTAGGATAATTGGTTTATGCACGAAAAAAATGTCCCCCAGCTATAGAGATACCTTTCCTTATTTTCTTCAAGCTGGAAAAGTATATCCCCGGTATAAGGAAACTCTGAAGCAAAACGTACTGGCGCACGCGGGCGATTGTTTTTTTGAACTACACCCTCAAAGTTTTTTCCCTCCGCACTCAATAACGACGATCTGAGACCCGTTTCCCCATATTGAAAATGTTCCCTTTTCAATTTTTTAATGGACTTCCCCCATAATTTAATTCCCCTCCACCATTAATCCTTTCCTAACAATAAAAACAGACGTTAAACGTTTTTTATGGTTTTTTGTTTTTTGCCAGATTTCCAAAGTCCCCCCTGTTTCTTATTCAAGCAAATTAGTGGTTTTGTGGTGGTAAATAAAAATCAAAAAATCGGCAAAAACAACTAGGTCTTTTTTTTTCCTTGCATACTAGACATCCTTGGTTTTTATTTTAATTGGAAACATGAATAAATGTTTTTCTGATCGATCCAATGAATTTTAGATGGGAAAAATGTATGTTAAAAGGGTATGAAGTTTATAACGTATTCCTTCTTGGTTTTTTTTTTAGTGATAATTAAAGTGCCCCCAAAGTTTTTTGGATAAATATTTCCCAAATTTTCTAAGACCAGTAGGGTCAAAACTCCCCCCGTTATGGAGGCCCTAACCAAAAACCGCTTAGCAAAGAAAATAAGGCAAACCCTCGGCCCTGGGTGGAAATTTTTTTTTAAGCAAACTCGCCCCGAACCACAACCTCACGCTGCCAAGCACCCCCGTGAAAAGAAAAGAAATTACAAACCGCCCCCGTCTTATATTTTTTTAAAATCCAAAACCGCCGGTTTGAAGTATTTTTTTTTTTTCCAAAACTGCCAGAGGTTTTTCCTTCAGAAAAATGCTATTAAAAAATATTCAAACCGCTTTTTGGTATGTCAAACCCCGCTGTAACAACTGATCCCCCCCCCTGTTTTTATTAAGTAAATAAATATCAAACTCCTCCTTCCTTGAGCAAACCTCGCCACCTAAAAGCAAACCCCCCGTGTGTCCCCCAGAGATTTGGTAACCTTACATAAAAAAATATTATATATTAAAACCAAAAACCGCCGTAAAAGAAATTCCCCCTGGCACCCCCCAACGAAGAAAACAACGACCTTTTTATTACACAAAATCAGCTTATAAACTAACCCTTTTTTTTTTGAACGATTTTTTTTTTTGGCCTTGAATTTTTCTTTTATTTTTTTTTGGCCCCACAAACAACCCCAGTAAAACCCCAATAAACCCCCAAATAAGCAACTAGAAAACACCCCAAACTTTTATCAATCAAAACATCAAAAATTCCCGGAAGGATATCTTTCAAAAAACGATCTAGGAGCCCTATTTCAATTTTAAAAGACACTATGTTTAGGAATCTAAAACAAGTAAGAAAATCCGCACAATACACACGATATCCCTAATCATCCCTAAATAAGCCTTCGATACCATTTGTTTTTGTAAAAAATATCAATATCATAACACGGGGTCCAAATTCCCCCCTAACCCTTTGGCTTAAGTTATTCTAGAGAGAGAAAACCACCATAGAGAGTTTTTTTCCCTAGAGAGAGAAACATTATTTTGTTTTTTTTTTTTTTCCTATATGAAAAGAAATAAAAAACGAACTAGCTTTAACCTCTTCCAAAAAGTTTTTTTGGAAGAGGCTTAATTATAGTACTTTATTACAATATACCGGGTTTATATAGTAAACCCGAACTAATACAAAAAACAATACTATTAAACTATTTTTAAACCCACCCTAAACGAGGCTATTAATAAACAGTATAATACCAACGGGGTTTTAAAACGAGTCCCCCCCTTTTTTTTTTTCACCTAATATCCCCAACATTACATAAAAAAGTCCTTATATGGGTAGATAGAAACTTCCACCCCAAAAAACTCCATGTTTTTTTCATATATAACATCCAAATTGTGACCTTTTAAGCATTTTATTTTATATAGGTCCCGTCCCCCCAGGTCACCCAATTTCCATTTCAAGGGCTTGGCTAACTAATTTTTCCCATAAATTCAACCTACTTGTTGAGGTGAGTTTTTTTTTTTCCAATAGCTCTACTTTTTTTTTTTACTTGGTTTAAATACACCCGATTTAAAATATTTTTGGTTTGAGAAAATAAAACATTCCTTCATGTTTTACTTAATGGACCACAAGTAACTTAAAAAACATTTTTTTGCGTATGCCTAAGTATTTTTCTACAATTCCGTTAAAAGGTCCCCCAACTATCCCACGAACCGTTTTTTAATTACTTTATGTAACCACGAAGGGTTTTGTTTTTATTATTTTGTATTTTTGTTGAAAAAAAAATCCTTAATTTGAGGTATTTGACACCCCGTTATTCCCCCCCGGGTTTTTTAACTCTTACCTTGACTGGTTTGGGTCCAAACGGAATTTTTCAAAATTTTTTTTTATTGAGGTAATACTAAAGTATTTGGCTACGAGACCTACCCCGGGAAACATAACAATACAAAATTATTTTTTTTTTAAGTCCATCCGGTAAAAAACAAATTCAAAGCTTAGGCAATATAATAACTTTTTTTTTTCCAGGAATAATTTTGTTAAATTCTATTAAATCAATAAGCTAAACTTGAGAATTTTGGCTACCCATGTTTTTTTTCTATCCTACTTTTTTAAATCCCCCTATTGATCTCAAACCCACTTTTAAATTTTTAAACCCCTTTTTAGCATGTAAATTTTTTTCTCAGTTTCCTTTAAAAATTGGCTTTGGCAATTGGGTAACCCTTGGAGCATTTCCAAACTTGGAGTCCCCCCCACCCCCTATTTTTATTTTTTCGATCTCCCCATACAAAGAAGACTTTTAAAAGCATTACTAATTTAACCGTTTTCGCTTTTTGAATTGGGGAAAAACTTCATTTTTATTATTTTTTTGTTGTTTTGTGTAAAATCATCCAAAAACAATTGTAAAAAATGTATAAACTTTATTTTTATTAACCCCGAACGGGGTAAATTTTTTTTGAAACGACTTCCCAAAAAATAAAGAGGTTCGTTTATCCTTTCATATCCTTGTGTCTTTGGTGCATATGAAGTTCCCCCATACCCTGTGGAATTTGAGTTTTTTTTCAAAGCTGTTAAAATTTTATAATAACCCCTAAGAAAAATGCAAAATATTTTTTTTTTTTAATAAAAAACACCAACACTCGGAAAAAAGTAAAAACCCCCCCGTTTTTTCGTTATAAGTAATAGCTTTTTAGTTTAAAAGTCCAGGGTCCCGTTCCATTGAAAAATTTGAAAGGTTTTTTTTTCACAGATATATAATTAAGGTGCTAAGGGATTAATAAAGAATGTCCCCCCCCCATCAATCCAATTAACCAAAAAAGGTTACAATCAAAATTTGACTAGTTTTTTTGAAAGAAAGCAAAAAAAAAGACGATTTCCAAGCAAATTTGAAAAAATTAACGAAAAAATGTTCTTTTTTAGGCAATTGATCCCCCTGGAAATAATTGGAAAAGTTTGTATAGAATTTTAGTGTTTAATAAAATTTAAGAAAATAGAGTTTTAATCACAAGTTTTATAAATTCCCTTTTTCGGCCCACCTTTTTTAAAAAATAACTCCCCGTAAATTAATACCGATATTTAATTAAACCCAACAAAAAATCCCCCACTTTTCGGCCTTTTTATAAGTTTTTTATTAAAAAAACCAATTATATTAAAAGAGGAGTAAAATTAAACACAATTTTATAAAATAAACCCCCTTTTCGGCACCCCTATATTTCCCTTGTATAAAAATGTTTTAACCAATTCAATTAAACCTCATAAATCCAAAAACCACCATTATTTCCCAGATTTCCAACATTTAGGCCCCAAACAAACCTAAATAACACCATAACTCCCCCCCCCATAATTAAACAAGTTAAAACAAAAACCACATAAACATTTTCCAAATCAATGAATTTCAATAAATACAAAATTATTCAAAGAAATTAAACCAAGATTAGAACCAAAAATCCAAGAAGCAAAAATAATGGTGGGATTTCCCACAAGAAATTTATCCCAAGAAACACTTTTATTATTATATATTCAAAGCCAAAAATCCCCAGAAACCTAAATGGAACAATTTTATTGGTCCAACAAAAATCACTTTATAGAATTTTTCCCGAATTTACCATTTTTTCAATTGCTTAACTCCCCTTGATTGGGATTATAATCCGTAGAAATTTGCTGGGTAGAATAGTGGTGGTAAAAAGTCCCGAATGTGGGTTTGAAGGTGGTTTGGAAAGGGTGGGTGGTTTTTGGATCAAGGTTTTTTTTTTGAGGCCCTTATCAACCAAAAACTCTTTTTTCTTTCAAGTGGGTTATCTAACGAAACCTTTTGGGTGTGTTATGTAAAAGAGAATTAAAATTAATTGCCCTTTAAGATTAAAAAAATTTTCGTCCCTCAGTTTTTTTTTTATGGACAAGTTTTTTGGGAGTTGAAAAATTGGCGGCGCAAAACTTAAGAAAAAAAGTTTGCGGCGACTTTTGGGTTGTTTAATGCGATAGCAATTTTTAATGGTTTTTTTTTTTTTACTAGAAGTTGGGGTTCCCCGCACGTTACAAATAAGTGTGGGTGGTTTTTTATTTTTTTGAGGAGTATTTTAATTGCCCATTGTGCCCAATTTTTATTTAGACCTTAATTTCCCCTTCAGACATATTAGGAGAAAGGGTTTTTTGCGGCTCCCCACAATATTTTTTAAATAAAGTGCGGCGCAAACAATTCCTTTTTTTGAAACTTTAGCTAGAAACAATCCCTTTGTCCTTTCTGAATTTCCCCGCCTCCCCCCAAGTGTAATATAAATTTACTTTGACCCCCATGGGTTCCCCTAATAGAGGGGTCCCTTCAAAGTGAAAACCCTATAAGCCAAATCCAAGCTAATTAAGGTATCAAAAGGTTTTTTTTTTCAAAATAAGAAAAATGAAATTCATTTAATACAAAACTAACGCCACATAAATATGTAAAATTTGGCCCGTTTTAAGCAAATTTACACACCCACACTTTAGCCTTTTTATATTTTTGGGGCCCTTTTTATGCCCTCAAGCAATTTACAGACGGGAAAAATAAAGAATCATATATCCCGTAGAACGTGAAAAACAAAAAACAAATTTTTTTATCATTTAACAAGTGTTATGTTACCATGTTTTTTATACTTATTTTTTTCAAGCATAAGATATTAATTAGTAAACAGAAGCACAACCTTTCAAAACATAAGGGGAAAGTTTTTTTATTTTTTTTAATTTTTTATTGTTTTTTGAATTCCCCACACAATCTCGCCCCCACCTACCTAACCCCTTTTCTCCAACAACACCCAAACGGGAAATGAGAAGGAAAGGAAAAAGAGAGAGAATTGTGGAAAAATCCCAAAAAAACAAACCCCTTTTCCCTATGTTGAGGGTGCCTTTCCCCTGGTTAAAATAACTTAAGACCCCCCTGAAAAGCTAATAAACTGGTAACACCACTTGGTTTTTAATGATAAAAAAAAATAGAGTCCCATATGCTTCGGCTATAGGATCGATCATTTATGCCATGACGTGTACAAGGCCTGATGTCTCCTTTGCTTTGAGCATGGTTAGTTTTTTATGTAGATTGGGATGATGATGTTGGGTTGTATATCTTATGGTTTTATGTGCACGGGGATGATGATGTTAGGACTTGGGTAACATATTTTATGGTTTCATTTAGATGGGGATGATGGTATATTGGTTGTCTTTTTGTACATACATTTAAGCCGTTAATATATGCTAGTGTTTATCTATCTTTTTTGTGTTTTGATTTCACCATGTTCATAACTCTTGTTTGGGTGTGTGAATAAAGTCTACCATTTAGTGGTCAAAACACAATGCATACTAACCTCCTATGGCCAACTGAAAGGATTATAAGGATGAATAAGGAAGAATTTTCCCATTGAAATGGTCGGCGAGGGATCAAGCGTGTTATAAAACAAAAGTATTTTGCATAATATTTTCTCTCCATTTTCACCATTTATGTTGTTTTTGCTCCGAACTACTTTTTGTTGACCAATTATGACATAAAATAACGTTACTTTTATAGCATCATTTATCCCAAGTAAATTACCTACTTTTATATAATTATTGCAAGAATTGTTACTTAATTGCTTAAAGTTGTTAATTGAAGTAATTATGGAGTACATTGTGAAGACAAACTAAAAGGCGCACATTTTAGAGCTTAAACGAAGATATTTGAAGATTGCTTATTATGACTACCATACGCGTTATCCAGCTATAGAAGATTACGGCGTATCCTGCGACTTGACTTCCACAAGATACCACCCTATGATCAGATCAATACGACGTTATCCTACTGATTATATTACGCCTATCCAGCTGGTTAATAGTAAAATCTGCAGTAAATATGATTAACGATAATTAATATGATTGATTGTGAACGTGGTGCGTAATGCAAGGAATTCCACCTAATACGCTGTATTGACCTCATTCAATACGGCGTATCGACTCATTTTCAGAGACTATAAATAAAAGACTAAAAACTGAGTTTTGTCATGTGCTTATATCGATATTCATATAACCATAAACACAAAGGTCGATTTTCTGAAGAGAAGAAGAGCAGCCAAGGTCAAGCATCGATACATAATTCCATAGAAGACACCGTGTAATTCTTGTACTCTAATAATCATTCAATTGTTGGTATCATTCGTTTAAAGTTGTTAGTTTTACCTTGGTTGTTGATTATTTCTTGTATTTATTAACAATGGTTATGGCTAATAACCTTGGCTATTAGGGCCATTTAATGAAGATTCAATGTTTGGTTTGTTTAATCCCGATTGCTTAATTTATCGTTATCTGTTTAATTATGTTCATCATTTCATACTTGTTTATGTGCTTGAGTATGCGACCCATCATTCAACTGGGTCTAGTGACACTGACCAAGTGATCTAGATACCGGGATGGCTCTCCATATCGCGTCTTATATATCTAGACCAATATGATCACGAATAATGTCCTATCTTTACCAATTGCTTAAGGGAATAAGTTATACTAGCAGGTGACCTTTTATAGCGTTCTTCTTCTTTTGATAAACACTCAGACAGTGGACTACCAGTATATAAAATGTTGTCAAGCAGTAAGTGGGTAAAGTCCCGATGGGCTAGGGTTTAACAAGATCACCATTCCTTTAATCCATAAGATAGATTATAATTAAACTAAAAGGATGCTTTATGCGGATGCATTAATTATGACAAGATTCAACGTGTCTAGGTCTTAGGAAGAAGTATTACCTAAGTCTTAAGAATGCTATGCCACCTCGAGATAAGCACTCATTGCACTAAACAAACAAACCAACGTTTAATCGGATTTAACATGGCTAATAAAGTTTTCTTATATTTGGCTAGACCGCTCTTTTATCTTTTGATTATCTTCTTGCGTGATTATTGTGTTTTGAAATAATTTAAGTCACCACAAAACTTGTGTCAGTCTCTCAGGCTGAAACCCCATATCATTAGAACTAGGTTTAGCATAGGTTTAACAATAATTAGAAATAACATAGAATTAATTAGACTAAATAAAATACTGATAGAATATACGGTTAACTTTCTCGCTCTTAGTGTTCGACATACTACTTACCAACGACGCTACATCTTTGACCTGGTACACTGCCCGTTAGAGTGTTGTATTAGGATAAGTCGGGTAAATATAAATTTAAAACTTTGTTAATAAAAAATAATAACCTACACGACAACAATCAATGTTTTTTGGGCCTCATGACGTGGTGAGTGAAAAAAATTGTTTAATCTTTATTTTTATTAGTATTTTATTCTTAACCATTAATTAACATAATTAGAATAATTTAATTCTTTTTGTATTTGTTTAATTATGTGTTTATTTTCTGCATTATTTAAATTGCTTCCAGTACAGTTTTCTGATAGGACACCTGATACGACGTATTCACCAGTTTAATACGACGTATCTAACTTTCTCTACAGACACAACGTATTGATATTTGCATCTTATACAACGTATGTTGTTCATCCAAACAATACGACATATTCTGTAAATTCAATATTGTGTAGTAACGTTCAACAGATTGATACAGCGTATTCAAATCAATTAAATACGGCATATCGCTCACATGATATAGTAGCAACCGTGATTTTTCGTATTTGATTTTCTATTTTTTTGTGTTATCTTCCCCGAGGGCACATCCTACTGATCATTTATTCTTGTTCTCAGGAAACCGTTTGACAAAATCTAGGAGAAGAATCACAATGGCGGAACCAAATCTAAATGAGTACATTTCTGTTACTCGAAAGAACTACCTCTCGGACGATAACATGGGAAGAATGGTCGAGAAGAGTTTCCTTGAAGTGCAAGGAACACTTTCGCCAAAAGCATGCGATAATGCTTTCAGTAGAACAATCAGAGAAAACGCGGTTAAACACATTGAGAAATTTCTCAAAGTGTTTGGGCCACTTAAAATACAGAACGTAAGACAAGATCGATTTAGGCTTAGCGTCTTCCCTATCTCACTCTCTAGAGCCGCAAATGAATGGTTTAATAAAGAATGTATTGGGTCAGTTACCACTTGGGAAGATTTGGTAGAAAAATTCTTTGGAAAGTACCACTTACCTTCTCATAACAATGAGGAGACAAAGGCTAAAAAAGATTCCGACGAAATGAACACTGTTGCGGAAATCTTTAAGACCAAAGGCAACTTATTTGACTTCGAGACACCTTTGTGCAAGGCGTTCGATGAATTCAACTATCTCCTTAAGATTGACACAGATCTATTCACTTTCGATGTCCAAGAAATCAAGACTTACGAGGAATATGAATACGAGTTGAACAATAATATGAAATGGGGTCTTGAAAAACCATGGTCGGATGATGGGGTACCATACCAATTATGTGATCATATATTCGAACCATATCATTTCAAAAATGGGAAGGCTAAATGGCCCACATGTAGTTCAGATATTGACGGATTCTGTAACGGTGGAGAACTACCGGGGATGGTTCGAGTCGGATGCATGACTTATTTTCAAGATCACAAATGGTACGATAATTTGATTGATGGCGATTTAAAGGATGAGACCTTAATGCATAAGGCCAAATTTGAAGAGTCATGGGGGGATGCGGCTCCAGGTGTGATGAAATTCTGCGCATAGTTATAAGGTAGCTTTGAGGACTTCCACGAGCTAGATTATGATGTATTGATAAAATTGGAGGAATGTTGGTGGAAAGTAAATACTCATGAATGCTCCCCATTCACTCATTGGGAAAATCATATCTGGGGACCATATGCAAACGCCAAACTTAAAAATACTTATGACCCTTATCTTGATATTAACCGTATATTCGCTAGGATTTATGGAACAAACAACGCCGGTAATACTCAAGACAATCAGGGACCTAGGGAGCAACATCCCACTCATGATCTATCAATCTGCTGAGTTAGAAGATTCGAGATGATAAATTACTCATTCGATGTTGATGATGAGTATGTTGCCGTAAAGGAACACGAGTACTTCGACCATTCAAGAACTAACGTTGATGCATGTCAAGCTTATCGAGAACCTTTTCGCATTATGCATGAGGGATGGCTCGTGACAAAGGCGAAATATGAATGAAGCCTGAAGAAAAAGTATAACTTAAAGACTGGCTGAAAGAAAAGTGCTTCCTGAGAGACAACTCGATCGTTTGTAATTTTAATTTGTTTGCTGAGTCTATCTTCCCAGATAGTCCATACGGCGTATCAAACCTCTATGGATACGACATATGGACATGTCTGGACATTATCAGTCCTTTAATTTCTGCATTTAAATTCCTGCACTTTAAACATTTTTGTCAGATTGTCCATACTGCGTATTTAGTTTATGATACGACGTATCTGGCAATCTGACCCGTATTTAGATAATTTTTATACAGGCTGCAATACGACGTATCCTTTGGTTTGGGATACAGTGTATTGGCTCCCTGTACAGTATGTGTGTTTATTTTTCCGCATTGTAACCATTGTAAAACTAAGATAGAATTGCACGTTTTATCTTCTATAACTTTTATGCAGGACCTTTCTGTAAAGAAATCAACGAATTGGTGATGGTATACTCTGAAAAAAGATGTGTGTTGAACTCATACAGGCATTATGACGCCTCTTCAACACACTTTTGCTCAAGAACTCAAATTGGAGAATCATCCCAAGCAAAATATCAAGGGAGTTCCTCGTTCTAATTATGTTTCCCATTTTCTTTAACTGTCTTATTTATACAATGAGGACGTTGTATAATTTAAGTGGGGGATGGAGAATTAGAATGCATACTTGTCCTTTTTACAAATAATATGCTATATGCTTAAAATTATGCCAAATTTAAAATTTTTAGCGTACTTTTGTAAAAATTGCTAGTTACATGATCTCGCGCACAAATAACCATTAATGACAAATTGTGAGAACTAAGCCTATTCTGTTTCCAAACGTTTACCCAAAAATTCCCTAAAATTTATGAGTGTGCCGGTGATGTAGTGGACTTTAAAACTTGGCTTGGTATATCACTCGAGACCACAACAATGAGTACTATGTATTTAGATGGAGTAACATGTTTAACTGGTAAATTTCTAGGAATACACCAAAAAGCTTATATGTTGTAATATTAACTAACTAGACTGGTTAGTTAACCCCCGTATAACCCTCTGCTTACTCTCACTTTTAGAGTAAGATACCTCTAGAAAAACCTGTTGAACCATTCTTGTTTATCACCAAACGTTTATTTCGTTACAACCTTACACCTTAGCCTACTCTGTAGATTAAGCCTGTTAATCAAAGTTGCTAGTTGCTTTTGTGTAAAGTTTTGTATTTCCTATGTCAAAGTGAAATTTTATATCTCTGGTTAGGTCAGGAAATTGCACAATGCAATAGGAATGTAGAAGTATGTATCTCGTGTATTTTGCTACTCTCGCAATTATGTTTTATGTCCGAAGATGAAGTGTTTAAATAAAAATTATCTGGATGAAATTATGATGGTGAAGATGTTGAAATTGCACCAAGATTCGTAGTGTATTGTTGAAAAAAATGGAAAAATAGAAAATAACAGAAAAAAGAAGGAAAGGATGAAGATAGTCGGTTCGTTGAACTTAAACCGATAAATTATTTAGAGGATCGATTATTCGTTCATATGTGTTAAAAATCAATGATGTATAGTTTTGTATAAAGTGGTCGATATCACCACTTATCTTGTATAAGTATGGATGATTGGTAAGTTGACCGTTATGGGAATGCCAACTTAGGTTACTTTGTCATTCTATGATCGGAGACGTTTGTGTGGTAATACTTCTGAGTCTTTATCATGGGAATGGTGGTGAAAGTTGCTAGCAACTATGGTACCTTATTTGTTCAGCTTATATCTATTGTTTTGTGAATTTGATTCTTAACAAAAAATTATTTCCATTTCCTAACAATAACCTTAGGTTTAACTCGAATGAGGATGAGATCGAGATCATGCAGTCTATTCCAACATTACACCATGTATGCGTGATTCATCACCTTGTTGGTTTATTACTTTTGGTGAAAGTTAGAAATCCATACCCTAATTACTCTTTGTCCTAAACCCTGGTTTTTTACTCAGTAGGGGGATTAATGCAATCTTATATATCTATTATGTCCGTTAGCGGCCATGTAGATTCTTTTGCAACCCTTGCTAGTTTACACTTTGGTAAAGACACAAACCTATTCTTTACTTATTCGAGTTAAGGTTTGAATGCAGTCATATGAAACTATTCTGTCAATTTGATGTGTAATGTGATGGTCATTTGTCACCTTTTCTGGAATATTGGTAGCCGAATAGAGGATGAAAAGAGTGATCCAACACCCCATAAGCCTATTAAACTAATTTACCTTTTTTGCACTTGTTACTGCCTTAGCACTAGTGGTGTAGATGTTAATACTTTGCCAAGCATATGATAGCGATAGTTAATACACGACTGAAGAGCAATTGAGCGTACTCTTTTTAAAATGTTACCACCAAGATTATTAGTGATCTGAGTGGTTGTCATTACCCATATTTCGTGAGGTGCTTTGGTTTATGACATGTGGATTAAATGAACGTAATGCTTAAAGGAAAAAATCCTTAACTTCGGTAGGACTATAATTTCAAATAAATTTCTAGATCTACATGAGTACAATTAAGTAAAGATTCAAGTGGGGGGATATTTGATGACATCAAATAATGTTACTTTTATAGCATCATTTATTCCCAAGTAAATTACCACTTTTATATAATTGTATTGCAAGAAATTGTTACTTTCCTTTCTAAAAGTTGTTAATTGCAGTAAGTTAATGGAGTAAATTGTGAAGACAACAAAAAGGCGAACATTTGGAGCTTAAACGAAGAAATATTTGAAGATTGCTTATTTTCTAACTACATACGCCGTATCCAGCAAAGAAGATACGGCGTATCTGCAACAGGACTTCACAAGAAACCGGCGCAAGTTCAAGATCCCCCCCCAAAATTTTACTGCGTATCTACTGATTATATACGCCTAAGCAGCTAGTCAATAGTCAAATATCAACAGTAACTTGTGTTGACGACAGTAATATGATAGATTGTAAACGTGGTGCGAAACTAAAGGAATTCCACCAAATACAGCCGTATTGACCTCAATCAAAGACGGCGTTTCAACTCATTTTTTAGGCACTATAAATAAAGCTCAAAGAGTTTTCAGTGTGCTTAATCATATTCCCTATACCATAAACACAAAGGTTGATTTTCTAAAGAGAAGAAGACCAGCCAAGGTCAAGCATGGATGCATAATTCCATAGAAGACACCGTGTAATTCTTGTACTTTAATAATCATTCAATTGTTGGTATCATTCGTTTAAGTCAGTTAGTTTACCTTGGGTGTCTAATTATTTCTGTACTATTACAATGGTTTTGGGCTAATACCCTTGGCTATTAGCCATTTTAATGAAGATTCAATGTTTGGTTTGTTTAACCCCTATTGCTTAATTTATCATTGTCTGTTTAATTATGTTTATCATTTCATACTTGTTTATGTGCTTGAGTATGCGACCCATCATTCAACTGGGTCTAGTGATACTGACCAAGTGATCTAGATACTGGGATGGCTCTCCATATCGCGTCTTATATATCTGGACCAATAGGATAATGAATAATGTCATATCTTTACCAATTGCTTAAGGGAATAAGTTATTCTAGCAGGTGACCTTTTATAGCGTTCTTCTTTTTTGGCAAAGACTCAGATAGTGGACTACTAGTATATAAAATGCCGTCAAGTAGTAAGTTGGTAAAGTCCCGATGGGCTAGGGTTTAACAAGATCACCATTGCTTTAATTCCTAAGATAGATTATAATTAAACTAAAAGGATGCTTTATGTGGATGCGTTAATTGTGACGAGATTCAACGTGTCTAGGTCTTAGGAAGAAGTACCGCCTAAGTCTTAAGAATGATATGCCGCCTTGATATAAGCACTCATTGCACTAAATAAACAAACCAACATTTAATCAGATTTAATATGGCTAATACAGTTTTCTTATATTGGCTAGACCACTCTTTTATCTTCTGATTATCTTCTTGCGTGATTATTGTGTTTTGAATTGATTTAAGTCACCACAAAACCTGTGTCAGTCTCTCAGGCTGAAAACCCCATATCATTAGAACTAGGTTTAACATAGGTTTAACAATAATTAGAAATAACATAGAATTAATTAGACTAAATAAAATACTGATAGAATATAAGGTTAACTTTTTGGCTCTTAGTGTTTGACACCCTACTTACCAACGAAGCTACATCTTTGACCGGGTACACTGCCCGTTAGAGTGTTATTTTAGGATAAGTCGGCTAAATATAAATTTAAAACTTGATAATAAAAAATAATATCTACACGATGGCACATCAACCAACAACTTTCTTTATCACATTAAACACTCTGTTTTACCGCATTATATAACACTCTAATGCTCTTCCTTTCTTTATCACATCAAACTACAATCACAATGGCTCAAGATAATGGTTATGCGTTTGTTGAGGTACAAGAAGATGGTACTAAAACAATATGCATCGACTGTTGGTTCAAAGCACAACCCGACCATGTAATGTCATTTGATACAAGGCCTAAACCTGATAGAGAATCCATGTAGGTTCACTGTCAAATGCATCTTTCTAGAATGGGTCACACAAAAACTAATTGAGGTTTGGCTGCTACTGGTACATCAGGTTTAGTAGTGGGCCAATGCTTGGGAAGGGAAAACATAACTATACTTGTTAGGGGTGATTATTTAATAGGCCTAGGAGTTCAAAGCACAAAATTTTAGGTGGTTTAGCTGGTGGTTCAGTTGCAACTGGAACTATAACTATACCCGAGGCCATTGATAACTGTATGTCTCAGCAATGTACCGATAGTAGTGAAGATGAGACTGACCCACCTGCTACTCATGGAACAAGATCCCCAACCTCCAAGTCATTGACTAAGTAAACCACTTGAATGCTTTGCTATGGTGTATTGGTTAATGTATGGAAGTCAACTGCTATGTTGTGTTTGTTATGTTTTTATTGTTATCATAATCCAATTGCTAAGCGTGTAATTACATTCATAATTAATGCAATTCTTATAGAGCCTTGTTAGGTTTTAGGGACGAGACGTGGAGTTAACATTAAATGTTGAAAACTTGACTAAATCAAAAATGTTCTATCTGTTGACCTTTTTTAGGTTTTAGGGACGACACTTGTATTATGCAAAAAAAATTCCCGCCATTTTCAGCATTTATGTTGTCTTTTCATAATGATAGGAACCATGGGTGATAGTTTATTAGTTATGCTAACAGTTTGACTTGGGCAAGTGGTGAGTATCATTTGACTCTGATATTTAACCTACTAGAAAAAAAACTTTAGTTGCCAATTTTGTCCCTGCCAATTGACTCTTGTATTCTCTATTTAGTGATGTCTCGGGACTCAAATACTCCACCAACTCATAACTTCTTTCCATTTATAAGTATTCCGAAAAAATCTGGAAAAACAACTATCAGTGATGATGTCACAAAAGCGCAGAACACATGCTCAAAAAACCTATGCACCACCACATAAAGTCCTTACTAATGACGACGTTTTAACTGAAATCTTAATCCGATTACCTATTCTTTGTATTCATCTTTTTACAACCGTATCAAAACAATGGCTATGAATTCTTACATCCCCTGATTTCACCCGTAAACGCAGCCAGATCACTAAAGTTGATCCTCCTGTTGGTCTTTTTGTTAATCACATTAGATATTTGTTTAAATGTGATTTTGTGTCGTTAGATTCCAAATTTCGGTCAAAAAATCTGCTATGGATAACTCCTTCACTCTTGGCTCCACTGAGGAAGCTAAAAATGTTAAGATCTTGCAGTCTTGCAATGGTTTGCTTCTGTGTAGTTGTTCGAGGAGGATTGTTTTTTATTACGTATATAATCCATCCACTAATCAGTTTAAAAGGCTTCCGCATCCAAATTGCTCGCTTGATAATTCACCTTATTATAGAAGTGTTGGATTGAGAATGGCCTTTGATCCTACAAAATCACCGCACTACAAATTGGTAGATGCTGGACGCATATCTTGTGACATTGATATACAAATTTATTCTTCAGAGACATGCAATTGAAGCCTGTGCAAGGACCATTTTAACTATTTAGTTTTGATCATTTTGATAGTGCAATCTATTGGAATGATGCCTTATATTGGCTAGAAACTGAGAATAGGAAGCTTACACATTATAGATTAGATATTGAAGACGATGAACATCTAATTATAACAACCATACAAATCCCTCAATGGGGATTGAACTTCTTCCAGTCTTATGTCTATATGAATCCAATGCAAATACTCATGAAAATACCTGACTTGTTGCATCATGAAGGGAAATTCTTTTAGTCGTGTGGGTGTTTGCTTCTTGTTTGTAGAGATGATATTGGATCTAGTGAGTTTAATATATATGAGATGACGAAAGGGTGTTTTGTTTGGTCGGTTAGGTACCGTGTTGATACTGACGACTTTATAACTCTACTTCCCGAAGGATGGTCTATTCGGTCCACTGTTTGGCGCATTGTTTTGGTTGAAAGGGAAGACGATTCTTTGTTGGTGATCAACTTGTCTGGAAAGGTTGTACAATACAACCTAATATCAAAGACGCTCTATGATATCTTTGATCGTAGATCTAATCAATTTGATGATAACCATGATAATGATGATGAGCTCCTTCAGCAATTAGAAGCTGAACATAACATTTATGAGTTCATTCGGTCTTTTACAAGAGTGTGATTAGCCGTCTTTGTGTAATGTTTGTTTGAATGTGCTATTAGATTGACTATGTTAGGTCTTTTGGGTCTGTCTAAAGGCTTATTCAGTCTAGATAGCATTCTATGTTTTTTATTGTTCAAGTATAATTTTTGACTTTACCTTTTTTTCTAGTCAACGAATGGGTGGTTTAAAAGTCAAAATAGATTAGGATGTGACATATTTTATGCTATTTTATTACTTTTAAAATGTCATTCTATTAGAAGCACCATATGCAAAATGCATAAACATTTAAGTTATACTAACCACAATAAAGTTAAATATCCAAAAGAAGAAAAGTTAAATGTACCAAGACCAAAACAACAATGTCAAATTTACATGTTTTTTCAATAAAACCAAATGATGAAACTACACCACTGCACATTTACAAATCAACGTACAAAATCTTCACAAACACAAACTGAAGTTCCTACAACATCTTCCTTTTACATTTCCTCCTTACATCTGAACTTCCTCCAACATCTTCTTTGGATCTTTTAATTCCAAATTCCTTATTCAGAATTTGTTGCCAAGTTGTAACAGCTACAAGGCCCAAAACGCAATTCATCACTAGAGGTGGCCTTTTTGTTAGAACAACAAGAGTTGTACAGGTTGACCTTATAAACAATTCTATGCTCATCTTGACTTAAATCATCATACCATTGTACAATCTCTAATGGAATAGTATCTTTTTTAATAGAGCTTAACGTTTGTTTACCATCAAAAGCTTTCTTTTTCCTTTTGGTTGATCTAGACCCTGGTTTACCTTTAGAATCTTCTTTCATTAGAGGTAGCTTGAAAAAGGTTATGATCAGAGCTTTCATCAGAGGTAACTTGAAAAGAGAAATAATCATAGCTTGTGTCTGATTCAATAATTATGACCTTTGTAAATAAGATATGATTAGTAAACTTAGTTTCCAAATCCACATTGCTTTAATTCAGGTTAGTTCCTAAGGTACATTAACCTTAAAGGGGTATTTGGCTCAAATCAGCTTTTTTCCTAAACTTGGTTTTCAAATGTACATTGGTACAATTCAACTTATTTCAAAAGATACCTTTAACTTAAAGGGAAGTTTAGATTAAATCAATTGTTTCTTAAACTTAGTTTCCTAAGGTACATTGGTTCAATTCATTTTATTTCATAAGGTACCTTATACTTAAATGAATGTTTGGATGAAATCAATTGTTTCCTAAACTTAGTTTACTAAGGTATAAACTTTGTTTCCCAATTACTATATATAGTAAATTAGCATCTATAACAGTCTAATACCAATGCAATATGCTCAAAAGAACATTTACCTCTTTCCATCACCATTTTTTCTTTTCCCATGTTAATATCCATTTTCTCTTTTGCCTTCTTAAGATGTTTTCCAACTCTCTAAATCCTCTGTTCAAAAAGGTCCAGAATCTTCATTTTTATTACCTTTCTTTTGTCATCTACATTTATACCGAACACTCAATACATAAGCCACAACTAAAATGATAGGTAAAATAACCGAATAAGAACAAGTGGCAAAATGAGACAATGAAATAGCAATAACATGCAAGATAATACATTCCTTATACACTTACATTTCACACGCTGCTATTTCTCCCACTCAATTTTCAATAAATCATCGAGTATATCATCAGCTATAACATCATGAACCTTCCAGTTACTCCCATATTTGTGTAAAACATAATCGATCATGTCATCCTTTACTACAAACTTATTCAAGTCCATAGATTTTTAGGAATCTGCCATTGATATAAAGTTTGATCTAGGGTTTGTTGGGTTTTATGAGTGAAGAGTCAGGTTTGTTAGTGATAATTAAATGGAGTGTGTGTGGAAAGCTTTCTAAAGGTGTGTCGCGAGAAACACGGAGTCAATACTCGTTTAAATGGGAAAAGACTTAAATACATAAGGACTATTCATGCAATATTTTGTAAATAACAAGGACGAATTATGCAATTTAGTTTTTCGGTACCCAGAATTAACTGATCGCATGTAGTTACGGCGACGCTACATTTTCTACTTGCAATCATGACATCTCGGCTTCTATGCACGAAGATTGATATTTTTGATTTAATTATTTATATCTTATCCCACTTAGATACATCTCAATTGTTTACTTAAAATTTTAAGGAATGGCCACTTTTGAGGTTTTAAATGAACTTATAGAGATTACCGGTTTGATGAAGTTACATAAGCGTATGTGGTTTTGGTTTGTGCAAGAGATTGCCAAAGAAGAAGGGTTGCTAAAATTTCTTCGTGAACGCTGTGATGACTTGAGGAGGAAAATCACCAGGCACCGTGTGTTGATTCATGAGATGGAGGCTCTGGGAGATCATAGGGTGGCTGTTGATTCTTTGCAGTCTTTGAAACAAACTCACGCTCGAGAGACCGCTAAGCTTGCCGGTTTGACAGATGTGATGGCTAAAACTCTGGTTGGTATCTATGAGAAGGAAGGTCATATGGCTAGATTGGATTTAAATGATTAGGTCATGTGAGATGGAGGCTTTGGAAGGTCATGTAGTAAGTCACTTTTGTTTTTTAATGGTTGAATGTAATGACTTTTTTATCATATGGCTGTATATCTAATCTTTTGAAGCTGTTACATGTAAATCTAATTGGCCAAATATTAAGTTCAATCAAGTCTTTTAATTTATGCATGTTGTTGTTGTTTTTATTGTTTTTAGGATTTTATGGATGTAGATGATATAGATTTTAGGTGTGTTTGGTTCTTAGAAATAAAATGGCGGTCAGAAATGAGATTGGCGGGAAGGGAGAAAAGACACGTCACAAGGACCAACCGTGCAAGCAGAAAAAGACAAAAAAAATGAACAGTAACAAGCACTGCATCAACTAAGTGGTCAGGGACCAACGACCCAATCAAAAAATAAAGTGAAAAGACGATTTTCCCTTCAGTGGAAGGGCGACATGGCCAGATTAACAACGAAGATAACCGTCGTTAGGCATAACGGGGCTTTAGGGAGCAAACGGGTAACAACACTGTCAAAAAGGGACGATATATGAGAGTCCCCGTTATCTGGGGACCAAACGGGCAAATGGGGTAGAGTTCAGGGACGAACGGTGTAATTTATCCAAAACTTTATTATTTGTAAATTTTACATAGGAGAACACTACTATATAGAAGTGGTCTTTTAGACAGGTTGGACAAGATTTTTAGACCGGTTTTTTAACCGCTCTAGATAAGGAAGGTCTAAAAGCTTTTTAACATAAAAATAGGTTCAAGCACGGGTCTACAAGAGAAGTTATCCAGACTGGTCGATATCATCATAACCGGTCTTTTATGTGATTTTTGAAAAAAATAAATTGGCCTATCTGGGATTGCTTACTCAAATTGCTTATAGAGGGAATGAGACTGTTTGGGATGAACCATAATAAAGATCTCTTAATAATCAAAAGAATATGCAATAATTGTGAGTGTAAGTGGATGAACAAGCATCATAACTCATGTAATAAAGAAAAATAAAATCAATTTGGTATTGGAACCGTCGTTAGTTGCGGTTTAGGGTTCATGATCAATATCGGATCTATCAACTAAAATTTGGCCGAAAAACAAATCTAACTGATCATTGAATCGATGCTACATATGTGATTCTTGTAGGATTATTCGAGCTATAATTGTGGATTAAAAGTTTGGAACTCTTAATCTTATGAAAGGCGTTTGGTGATTCCTCTATTAACAAAAAAGTAATTCACAACGACCACTGAAAATAAGTGGAAACATTTTTACTTTTAGACCGGGCATTACTTAACGGGCCGGTCTATTTATTTTAAATAATATAGGCCAGTACGGTGGGTGTAATACTACCCGGTCTAGTTGTAGTTTTTGTTTATAGACGTGTTTTTTGGAACGGTTGGGTTAATACAAATATAGTTAGTGTAGTTAGTGAAAGCCCACTCTCATTCACCTACATGAGGAAACCAACATGGAGAAACTCGAACTTAAAACCTCTCGCATGGGGAAGAACCTCATGACCAACTCTGCTAGGTAGTTGTTGGCTATAGACGTGTTGTTATGAAATGATCGTGTCTATATAAGCATTGAGTGCGCAGAAAAGCTATTTAGACTTGTGGTTTTCATAGAAGGTCTTTTAGTGTAAGAAACGTGGTTAAATGGAATGAAAACTCGATTTTCGCTTGTACTAAACAATCGTAATTTTTCTTGTTTTTTTTCACCTCTAGCTTCTTGTTAGTAGCTGATTTAATGAAATTTCGATTGAAAATTTAGTTTTCATTTTAGACCATACTTGTGAGAGTCATGCTCATACTTCTACTTTCACCTGTTGTACAACCAAGTTAATAAACAATCAGAATCAAACCACTATGCCAATGTCTCATATATGCTAACCTTACCACTATGCCTTTGTAGCGTACTCCTGGCCTCCTGCACTAGATCAAGTCGTGTATCACACTATCGCATAAACTTCTTTGTTCGTAAATGATACGTCGTAAACGTGTCGAGTAATAATATAGTATTTTCTGTTAGATAAAAGAATTACTTGAGGACAAGTAATAATTAAATCTTTCGGAGTCTTTTATTGGATGCTTGATTATCAAATATTTTTGGTTGGTTTTATAGAATTATAGGCTATACTAAAGATTAATACTAAGGAATATTAAGCTAAAAGATATAAAAGATATATCTAAAGGATATGCTTGTCAAGTGAGGCGAAAATATCATTAAGTATGAAGGAGAGTTTTAATTGATGAATTAGTACCCGTTTAAAAAAACTATTTTCTCACAACGTTGGTTTATTTTGAAAACAATCCTTTATTTTGATACAAATTACTAGATTAATGTTTGATTATCCTAACGGCTTTTGCCTGTCAAAATAACCAAAAAAAAATCTAAATAATTCAAAAATTATTAATCAACAATCCTCTTTATTTCACACTTAATTCTCTAGTCACAACTCACTTAACAAGCATATAACAATCTACTCATTAATCATTACTACTAAGCTAGCATCAATCAAATTAACAATCATATTCATAAACATATTTTTTCTAAACTAATTATTAAACTACTATGGATTGAAAAAGGTAAGAAAGTAGACCCCGTTTGACGAAATGAGACGAATTAAACCACTTGATCTTATAAACTAATAAAACACTAAAGTTTACTTCTTTATTAGATTTTATTTAACTAATTAGTTAATAAAGTTGTGAACTTTATATACTAAATAGCTTTATAAAAACTATAAAGCTTTAAACTTTAGAAATAAAGTTAGCTTATAAGACCCTTAAGGTCCACGCCTTAGATGTAGGAATGGTTCCATCAACATCAAAACACAATCAAGGTTAATTTGAACAATATATCAATTATAAGCTAGAGACGAAACTAAAAACTATAAGCTATTGATATAGAAAACTAGGCCGAAAATAAAAACATTAGATCTATTATTAATAAAACTAAATCCACCCAAAACTATGGTGTTCTCTTCGAAAAGTGAACGAGAATTAGGTATATTTAAGGACTAAATCTAAAATAATAAACCAAAAAGCTTAGTTGAACAAGCTAAAACTATAAGCTATTAATATAAAAAAAATAGATAAACAAATAAAAACTTTAGATCTAAATCCACCCAAAACTAAAGTGTTCACTTCGAAAAGTAAACGAGAATTATGTATATGTTAGCCTTAAAATATGGGGACATATCGGAATTACATTGGTTTTCATTAGGCAAGAACTACAGGGACTATAACTGTTAAGATAGTATAGTGTCCCTTGTCTTGACCTATATATACCCCCTCCATACTTTCATGGAGGGGTGAGGATTCATTTTGTAAAAAGAGTGTGTGTTCTTGTTTCTCTCTCTAGACACACACCTCTTCCCATCTTTTTCCTCTCTCTCTAATAATATGGCTAAACATTTGTTCAATCCTCCCCGACCTCCGGATCTTTCTTGTGTAGCTAGTGATTTCTTATTATAACTCCAAGAATAAGCTATTCGATTGAGCTTATTTGGATATAAGCTAGAAAGATAAGATAAGAAAGATTAGAGGATAAGAAAAGAAATAAGCTCAAGTCACACCACAAAAATTCTTCATCTTCATTAATAATAAGCCAAGTACAATAAGCTAAAATATTAAGCTATAAAAGCTTTTACAAAAACTAAACTAAATACAAATAAGCTAAAAACTATGTGTGAAAATACAAAGAAAAAATTGTAAGGAAATATTGATAAATGAGTAAATGAGTGGGGGATTAAATAGCCCAATGCCTAGAGGGGTATTTTAGTCATTTCGAATATCCACCAACTTGCCAGCACACTTGATTCATTTCTAGCCAATCATTTGGCCACGTCATCTCCTCTCCACCAGTAATAATCCAGCTAATAATGAGCCATTAATGCCTTCTAGAAGTCTCGAATCACGCGTCTGACAGCTGCCATTTCTTGTCATCGTGTACACATGACATTCTTCCATTGGTCAGCCGCCCTGTCACTTCTAAACCTCGTACCAATCATTAGCGCCACAGCCATCTGACAACCTTGTACTAATCATTAGCCGCAGCCACGTGGCAAGCTAGCATTGGACAACCACCGCTGGTGTGTCATAACGTGGACCCACATGACATGTCATTGTTAACGTCAGCAGGTCAACGGGTTAAGTGAACGGGTCAACGGGTCTGGTTAAAGGGTTGCCACGAATCAGGTCGGGTTGCCACGTGTCACCACCTGAGTGAGTCCACGTGGCATCCATGTGTCGGCTGACGTGGCAGTAGGGAATATTGCAAAACCTGGCCTAGGCCAGGCTCGAACCCGGGACCTTGAGGTGAAAGACTCAAAGGGTTTCCCCTTTACTAGTTGAGCTAGTGAGCCTTTCAATAATATATAGGTAAGATATTTCTTTTAAGGGCAAATTAGATGGGCTGGGTTCATTAATAAAAAGGGTCAAATAGACATTTGACCGGTCCATAAAAGAATATTTGGACCGGTTCAAAAAGTGAGGAAGGTACTGACGGACTCGTAATTTCGTTCTCTTTCCAATGGAGTGCTCGGAGAATTTTTACGACTTCATTTGAATCTCGATAAACATGAAAACGTCATCGAAACTCATCCGAAAATTAGCGTTTTTGCTTTGTTTTCAATCCCTTGTACCTGCAAGACATAATAACACATACCAAACATATTTGCAATACATTTTTTTATATTTTTGAGTTATTTATCTATTTTAGTGTGTTTTTAGGTATAAAAAATGATGTGTGTTGATGTGCGGTAGTCGTAGGACTTCTACATGAAGTTTTTCAACTCCCTAGGCAGTGTACCTAATCCTTGCAGCGTAGTATAGGCAAGACTCGGGGGTCGTTATCGTTCTCTAGGGGAATAGGTTGGGAAGGCTTGAACATGGCTTAGCCGAGATCTACGGGATTGAAAGAAGATTATTTTTGTATTTTTTTATATTTTATAGAAAGCAGGTAAATTCAATAGTTTGAGAGGTTGGTTGATTAACTAATTAATTAAACTAAATATAATCTATACTATTGGTGATAACTTTATGATAAGATAATGTATTTACTTAATCATGCATTCCTTAGTAGATTGCTTCTCCTAATCATGTTGCCTTGTCACACTCGTGATGATCTGTGTAAGTATTTCCTAAGTCGTGAACGAATTACACGAACTCGCCGTCTATTTAATATTCCGTTAAGGCAACGCACAAGTAAGGTGTTGGTCCCACTTTAATATATCGAATTCCTTAAGCTTGTTTAAGGTTTAGTTATATTAGATAAATCTAACACAACTATGATAGAAACTTTGTGTGTATTAAAGATTATGCGAAATCTAATCTTTAATATTAAGAAGAATTATGAATGAAATAGTAATTATATGAACATATAATTCAACAAACAAAAGCTCCAATATTATTAATAATATGAATACTCTTACAGTATTAGGGTTACAAAGACCTTGAAGCTATGATAATTCTATGAATGACTCATTTTTGGTTTTTGGTTTTTTACTTATCTATCTCTATGCCCTAGGACCTCCTTTTATACACCAAGGATCCCTAGTCGGCTTACAATACTTTCCTAAGTATATCAAATCTTCTAAACAAATAACTTATACATATCTTTTACCAAAATATCTCATACAAATCACATAAGCAGTACTAACTAACTCAGCAGTACTAACTTCTTCATTAGCAGCATTAACTCCTTCAGCAGCATTAACTTTGTACTAACAGTAGTAACTTTTGTACTAGCAGTAGTAACTACTTAGCAGTTTTTCTTCTAAGTCTCTGAGCAGTCTTAACTTCCACTAGCAGTAGTAACTTCCTCTAGCAGTCTTAAACACTTAGAATAATTTTCATTGAAGTTCACCAGCAGCACTAACTTTGACTGAGCAACATTAACATCAATAAGAGCAACAGTAATTCCAAACAGCATCAAGAAGCTTTTAATCCCAACAATCCTCCCCTAAACTTGATATTTATCTCCAAAATCATCAAGTTTCTTTATTTAAAGCTTCATTAATCACCAGGAGGATGCTTCCAAACACTTCATTGATTCTTAAGCTATTTTGTGAGAAGTTTAAGAAGCTGATATGTAAATGATTACATTGAAGCTTCTTGTTTAACATATTAGTAATTGTAGCGGGTGTAAGGGGATATCTCTTTTCTACCAGCATGTGAATGTGAATATGTTGCATCCTTAAGGAATGAACTCCACATGAGTCATATAGCTTCCAATATAACACTCTGTAATCTTGTTGATTCTTCCAGACTCTGTCTTCAACATGTGGTTCAAACATTGTCTTTAAATCTCCCCATAGAGTCAAATCTAAGTCCTCCATAGGTTTTGTTGATCCATATTTAGCTTTTACCAACTTCCATAGAGTTTCAAAATCTTCCCTGTCAAAGCTTTTGAGCATATGACTAAAGACTAAGTACATCTTTGAACTTCCATCGGCTCTAATTATCTGGTAATAGTTTTTATTTCATTCTTTATGAATCTTCCAGTCAATAATGGTTGGAGGCTTAGTAGCCAAAGGAATAGCATCAATTGCTACTTCCTCTTCATCAGGAACAATTTCCATGAGCTCTTTAATCTTAGATGTTTCTTGATCATCATCCACTTCAGCTGTTTCTTGAACATCATCCACCTTTTGCTTTTTAGTGACCTCTTGTTCTAGCTCATCTCCTGCTCTCTTTGAACTACCCTCCACCAAGTCTGTTCTAAAGTCAACAAATGTATTCACCCTCTTGAAAGCTCTGTCAAACATCTTCTGAATTGAATCAAAAGATTTATTCTTCAAGTCTATGGGATTCTTTCCTTCCATATTCTTTAGGTAAGTAGACATGATTTTTCTTTGTTGAGCTTTGGTTGGTGGTTTATTCCTCTTCTTTTCTGCTCTTTTAGCCGCAAAGTGTTTTCTTCTTTGCTCTATGTGTTTTTTAAACAATGTGGTTTTTTGTTCAGTTGTGAACTGATCTTGTTCTTCAGCTTGCAGTCTTTGAGCCAACTGGTAATCAGCATCAACCTTAGCTTGAATATCATCCCATTCTTCAGTCAGTACAACATTGGCTTCATCTTTCTCCCTTACAAGTCTCTCCTCTTCATCAAACTCAACTTGTAATCTTTTAGCTTCTTGTTCATCAAAACTGATTTGATCTTTCTTCTTCATCTTCACAGGTTCTTCTACCATTATTCCTTTGCCTTTGTCCTAAACTTTTGCTTGTGATAGTTGTGAAGAAATTGTTGTTGTTGTTGTAGATGTACCAGCTCAGTAATGACAATTCCTTTCTTTGGAGTTGGAATTGTAGCAGTTGTTGTAGTTGTAGTAGCACTAACCTTTGTACTGGCAGAACTAACTGGTACACTTGGCTCTTCTACAATATTGTCTTTTACCTTGGGTTTTACACTTTTCAAAGCCAAAAGTGCTTGAGCCAAAGTAACTTCATCAACAGTCAAATTTACATCTTTAGTAGCATTTTCTTGTTCTGCTAACACCTCATCACCAGTCAAAGTATTCACGTCAAACATATCAGCATCATCTTGATCATTAACCAGGGTAATGTCTTCATCAACATCAATAGCATTTATCCTTCCCTGTTTGGATGTGTAGGTTCCTAATTTCACACACTTATGATCTTAGAGAGAGAAAGTTAGAGAGAGAGAAATGGTTGGGAGAGAACT
>BQNB010028531.1:0-56564 GCA_026074375.1 Tanacetum coccineum
TAGTGTTTTTGGTGTTTGTATGGGTGATGATAAGAGGGTTGGAATGTGTGTGTGTTTTGTGGAATGAGAGGAATGGGGAGGAATGCTTTGAGAGTGAAAATTCATCCTCTATTTATAGGCTGAATTTAAGGTGAAAGTGCGGCGCACACAAAATATTGTGCAGCGCGCATGGTGATTAAATGCACTAGCATTAAATGTTAATTGAGAAATTGCGGCGCATACAAAAAATTGTGTGACGTACTTGAGGTGTAAATGCAATAGCATTAAAGTCTTCATAAATGCTTTATATCAGATGGGAAGTGCGGCGCACACAAAAGATTATGCGGCGTACTTATTGAGTTAATGCAATGTTGACTGTCTTTGACTTGAAGGTAAGTGCGGCGCACAAAAGGTAAGTGCGGCGTACTTTAGGCACATAGAACTTGATTGTTGATCTTTTTCTTGAGTGATGCGTTCTTTATTGCATAAGTATTTGATTTTGTTGTATCTAGCCTCGAGATGTCTTCAAGTGAACCTGCAAGAAATTTTAGCTTATTTAGTATCGAATGTTCACCAGAAATGATAGAATATATACAAATAATGCCATAGAAAACATGTATAAATTGGGCGTTATCAGTATGTTCCACCAATAAAGAATGATTGGGTAATATTATTTCAACGAATGTTTAATGAGTACCTTAATCCTCCACCATGTGTTGATCCTCAAGTTCCGACAATCATTGCACCAGAACCCACTATTTCAAACGGAATACCTTCCTCAACTACAATTGATCAAGATGCACCATCTTCAAGTACCTCTCAAACAACTCAAGAAACACCACTCCCAGTTATTCCTCTTGGTGTTGAAGAAGCAGACCATGATATTGAAGTTGCACACATGGACAATAATCCCAAGGTTGATTTTCTAATTCTAGAACCTAGTTCTTAAGAATCCTCTACTCAGGTTGTTATTCCAAATCATGTACACTCAATTAATCAACCACCTTAACACATCAACAAATGGACCAAAGATCATCCGATTGATAATGTGATTAGTGATCCTTCTAAACTAGTCTCCACCCAACATCAACTATAAGATGAAGCCCTATTATGCTATTTCAATGCTTTCCTTTCTTTCGTTGAACCCAAGAGTTATAAAGAAGAATTGACGGAATCATGTTAGATTGAATCCATGCAAGAAGAACTCAACGAGTTTAAACATCTTGAAGTTTGGGAGCTGGTATCTTGCCCGGATCGTGTTATGATTATTACCTTAAAGTGGATATACAAGGTGAAATTAGACAAACTGGGTGGTGTGTTGAAAAATAAGGCTCGTCTGGTAGCGAGGGGATATCATCAGGAAGAAGGCATAGACTTTGAGGAATCTTTTTCTCCAGTTGCTTGACTTGAGGCCATCCGTATCTTTATTGCATTCGCTGCTCATATGAACATGGTCGTCTACCAAATAGATGTAAAAACCATGTTCTTGAATGGAATTATGTATGAGGAGGTCTTTGTTAGCC
Source organism: Tanacetum coccineum (assembly GCA_026074375.1). Taxonomy (NCBI): domain Eukaryota; kingdom Viridiplantae; phylum Streptophyta; class Magnoliopsida; order Asterales; family Asteraceae; genus Tanacetum; species Tanacetum coccineum. The sequence continues at coordinate 1,503 of BQNB010028531.1, forward strand.
AACCAGACAGGTTTGTAGATCCAGAGAATCCCAATCATGTGTATAAGCTAAAGAAGGCTCTTTATGGGTTGAAACAAGCTCCACGTGCTTGGTACGATTTGCTCTCCTCATTTCTACTCTCCTAGAAGTTTACCAAACGCACCATTGACCTAACATTGTTCGTCAGACGTGAAGGCAAGGACATATTATTGGTACAAATTTATGTTCAAAATTCTAGATGTCAATGATGGAAAAACTATCATTTTTCTTAAGACTACAGATTTCTCAGAGTCCTAGAGGCATCTTTTTAAACCAATCCAAATATGCTCTTGACTCACTTAAAAAGTATGGTATGGAAACCTATGAACCAGCGGGTACTCCAATGGTGGAGAAATCCAAACTAGATGAAAATCCACAAGGAAAAGCCGTTGATCCTACATGTTATCGTGGAATGATTGGCACCCTTATGTATCTCACATCAAGTAGACTAGACCTTGTATTTACTGTGTGCATGTGTGCCCGGTATCAGGCAAAGCCTACCGAAAAGCACTTTCATGCGGTTAAGCGAATCTTTCAATACCTAAGAGGAACCACTAATATGGGTATGTTGTATTCAAAGGATTCTTGCATTGCTTTAACAACTTTTGCAGATGCTGACCATGCGGGTTGCCAAGATACCAGAAAAAGTACGTTTGGGAGTATGCAGCTGTTAGGTGATAGATTAGTGAGTTGGTCGTCAAAGAAACACAAGAGCACCACCATATCCAGTACATAAGCTGAATACATTGCCTTGTCAGGATGTTGTGCTCAAATACTTTGGATGCGATCTCAATTGACTGACTATGGCCTTGTGTTCAACAAGATACCTCTGTACTGTGATAATAAAAGTGTAATTGCTTTATGTTGCAACAACGTCCAACACTCCTGATCCAAGGATATAGACATCAGACATCACTTTATCAAGGAGCAAGTGGAGACCGGGGTGGTTGAGCTGTATTTTGTTAGAACAGAGTATCAGTTGGCAGACATTTTCACTAAACCTTTAGCATGAGAACGACTTGACTTTCTCATCAGCAATCTCGGTATGAGAAGTATGTCCCCTGAGACTTTGAAAAAACTGGCAGACAAAGAAGAAGAATAATGGTGGTAAACTCTTCACATATCCTCTGTATCATATGTATAAAAGAAAATCAGAATAACCCAAAAAAGATTTTTTCATTTTATATAAACATTTCAAAAAGAAAATATAAAAATATAAAATCATAAAAAAGAAATTACAAAATTAAAAAATTAGAAAAATATAAAAATATGGTGTTCTTGACATGTCTTCTGAAAATCGATAACATTTACGGCCTTAGAAATGTCATTTAATAATGATACGAGGTTGTAAATGAAGTTCAAGCAGAAGTTTTAAAAACTTTCAAAACATGTCAATGGCTTGCTATTATTTCCGATAGCAACTCGGTCTTCAATTTAAAGGCAAGTATTTCGTCAAAAAGAAAACTTGACCTCACAACGGGAAATTATTTTTTCTCGGGAATGAATTACTTCATATTCATTCAAAGACTTGTGTTTACTTTGCAACATAACCCGTTCTATCTAATCAAATAAGTGTACGTTTCAGTGCATTTATTTATGTAAAACGAGAGAAATCTTGTTTTTATTGGTGTTGTTTTTGAAAAATAATTAAACATATCCGTTTCTCATCTAAAAATATTTTCAATGAATTTTCTATCACTTAAACAATGTCTATAACTCTTTAAATAGAAAACGGGACATTATTTGAGGGGGAGAAATAGTCAAATTCTTTCAAAAATGATCTTTCAAAAAAGTCATCTCAGAATAAAAAGGAAAAAGTGTTTATCAATAACGGATCATCAATTAAAGGGGAGTTAATGTATTTGTAACTCAAAAAGGGCTTAAGATGTTATGATTTTAACCTTTAGGGACTAAATGGGAAAATATAGGTATTAGAATTCTAGTTATAAACTCAAGGGGCTAAAATAGTCATTTCTATAACTTAGGAATATCTAAAACTAAGTTTAAATGGAAAACTAATGGTACAATAAACTATAAGGACCATTCTTGCCATTTTACCAAAATTGGCCGGTTATATGTGTTTATACACATTTCGCTCTTACTCACACTTATCCAAAATTCCAAACACCCCCAAACTCTCCCGTGTAACATTTCGCTCAATGCATACTTAAAATCAAAACTCAATTTTAAGGCTAAAGGTACACATCTACTCGTTCCTATCACATTTCTCATCACGTTGGTAAAACGAATTAGATTAAATCTCCTTTTATCACTCTTAATCACTTAAAAATGAATTAGGGTTCATAATTTAAAAGTTGAGTGTTTATGCTAATTGATTGAGGGGTTTTGTGCATTAGGGTGCGATTAAGGTGCTTTTGAAACAGTTTTAGGTATCTCAGATGTATTCGTGAGATATTTTGATTTTTGTGTTATGAATAAAGCGAAACATGTGTTGTATGGTTGAATATTCATGGGTTTGTGTCAAATAATATATATGAGGCCTGTTTATACCCATGTTACTAGTTTTTGCCTCCTTAGAATTCTTTTAATTGGAAAAGTTGTCTCCTAGGCGTGCAAAAACTATTAACTGTGTATAAGTTTGCTCATTTGGTGTGAAATGTGTTTGTAAACTAACGTAGCCCCCTAAGTACTTATTATATGTCCTTTAACTGGTCCTTATAATATTTGCCATGTGCTTCTCTCCTATGGGTGCTCGAATTTTGATTAGCATGCTCAATATGTTGTTTAAATCTTGTGGTTTGTGATTTTGTGAGATTCTTGATTGATTTGTAATGATTGTTAGAATTGCTTAGTGGTTTTAGATTGGTAAAACCTGAGTTAAATAGTTTTGAATGAAGCAAAACAAGTTTTGTTTGAATGAAGCGAAACATGTTGGGGATGAAGCGAAACTTGTTTTTTTAGCGAAACATGTATCACTCATTCCAAGTGAAACATGTTCCACTCATTCCAAAGCGAATCAATGTTTTCCACTTATTCTAGCAAAACATGAATTCTTATTTCAATGGGGAGTAAATGGTAACGACAGTTTTCAAGAAAACTGACAGGTTACATTCGAGTCGAAAACATGTCATATATAAAAGGAAAATTTGCCGAATTTAAAAAAATTTGTGTAATACTTTCTTATGGTGTCATGTTTCATAACTTGCTGTGTTTGAATGTTCATTAGTTTCTCTCTGATTGAATGTGTGTCCTAAGCTCCCTTGGAAATGTCTGCTTGACTTATTCTATTGACTTTGACAATTAACCTTAGTTGACTTATTTCATTGAGGGTAGGAAATGATTCATGCGTTTTTCATGAAACCTAATCATAGGTCAATATATGTCAATCATAGGACTAATCCTTTCTGATCAGGTAAAATATATTTGTTGTGTATATAAACTATATTTGTTTTTTCTTAAGCAGAATCATGAATCCTCAAGAAACACAACAAGTTGCTACTCGTGATGAAAAATGGGTTCCATTCACTAAGAGAGTTAAGATTAGCTCTACCAATGTTAGACTAGAAACCACAGTGCCACATAAGAAAGAGACATTTCAAGTGGTCATTGATTCTTATCAAGAACTCCTCGTGCTTCAAGGCTTTCACTATCTCTATAGATGTCCTAGAAATCTTTATGCAGCAGTTCTGGTACACTATCAAGAAGGTTCAAGGCACAGATTCTTATGAATTCATCTTAGCCAACAAGAAGTGTGTGGTCAATGTTAATGGTCTGTCTTTGGACAATTCTTGATATCTGTCCAAGACTGGAAGGTGTAAAATCTTCACTGATGTACTAGAAGATATGATGATACTACCCTTGTTTTTTCTCATTTAAGCTTTGGATTATAAAAGACTCCAGACTGTAAGAATGACTTACGAACATGTTTGTGGATAGCATGATCAGCCTAGAGAACTCTAGCAGCAATAATCAACAAGTGTCTCTCTGGAAAGACAGCAAGCAATGACAAACTTAGAAAGTCTAAAATTGACATACTATGGGGCATGTTCTACAGAGAGAATGTCGACTATCCTAGTTGATTTGGGAAGATCTTGCTTTCCAGATTGATCACAAGAAGGAGAAGAGATCAAGACGTAAAGACATGGCATTCCCCTGATTCACTAAAATCATCATCAATTACTTTCTCAAGCAACACAAGTCTCTTTCCAACCTCAAATATCAACACTATCATACAATCAAGGATGATGGTAATGTAAGCTGACTCAAGTTTGTCAGAATAGGAGAAGACTATCCAGAATATTAACTTGCTATTCCTAAAGTGATGCTAAATGATGCAATTAAGCAGTCAGAGTCTTACTAGATGTTCATTAAGTATTCCACTGGTTAGATTCCCCCTAAGAAGAGAAGAGGCAAAGGTTCACAAAGAAAGAAGACTGCTGATGACTCTTAGGAAACTGTTGATGTATCTGAAGAGTCTGAACCTGAACCTAAACCAGTTAAGAGAAATACTGCTAGTAGAAGAGTGGTCAAGAATAAAGTCATAATGTCTGTAAATGATAACATTATTTCTGATGATCCAGACGTTGCTTTAGAGTTAGGTAAGTCAATCAGCAAAACTAAAGCCAAAGAAGCAGAAGCAGCAAAGCAAGTCCATGCTACTCACGCAAGGATTGTGATTGAATCTATCCCAGAGCCTACTAGAAAAAGAAAATTAGGCAAAGTGACTTCTGTTCCTCCCAAAAATCTCAAGGGTGTTCCATCTCTTACTCCAAAATAAAAACAAGCTGCTGATACTATGCAAGCTCTCAAAAAAAGTAGAAAGACCAGCAGAAGACAACCTAGTACTAGAGGCTCAAATAAAGGAACTGGTACTATGCCAGGGGTTCCTGATGAGCCCACAGTCATCTCTGCTACCTCAAGTGAAGGAACTGGTACTAAACCAGGGGTTCTTGATGAGGAAAAAGGTCATATCTAAAGGAAAAGTTATACTTGAGTAGGGATCTAAACAAGTGAGTGAATACTCAAAAGAAGACCAACTTGGTGATGAAGAGAAGGATGATAAAGATGATGATGCGGATGATGAAGGCGATGATTATATCAGTGATAATCATGATGCTGATGATGAAACTGAATCTGATGAGGATGAAATCTATAAGTATAAGATACGTGTGCGCAAAGATGAGGATGTAGAAATGTCAAATGTTGAAGTTGAAGATTCTGATAAAGATGACGAAGAGGTTACTGATGCAGCAAAGGCAGATGCTGAAAAGAATTTAGAAGTAAAGGATGATGCCAAGAAGACCGAACTCCCTCCAACAAGCTCTAGCTTATCTGTATCTTCGGGTTTTAGTGATCAATTTCTTAAACTTTCTTCTGATTCTTCTTTAGTTATTACTGTTAAGGATACTACAGATGTAGAGATCAACTCGTTATTAGATATTAAGATTCAATCTAAAGTTTCACATATCCAGTCTCCATCCGTACTTAGAGCACCAGTATCTGTGATTTCTAAACCTACAGTTCTCACACCAGTACAAGAAACTTCTTCAGCAGCACCCGTAACTAATCTACCTCCTCCATCTGTCTCCACCACACCACATGTACCTCAACAAACAACAACACCAATTCCCACACCACCAATCATAATCAATGTTCTAACTATCACCACTGTTGTTTCTGAATCCGATCACTCTTTACTGTTCAGCTAAGAGTTGCTAAATTAGAAAAAGATATGTCTAAACTTAAGAAAATAGATCACTCTGCTGAAGCTCTTGCTTCTCTCAAAACACAAGTTCCATCTGTTGTAGATAATTATCTTGGATCAAAAGTTGGGGATGTCTTTCAAAAGGAATTGAAGAAACACATAGCATATCTTATTCAAAAATATTCTATGAATAAAATTCATGAGTTACCTAAAAAACAAACACCAACAGTTGATCTAGAACAAGAATCAGAGAAACATCCTTCAAAGATTCTCAAGATTAAAAAGGAACAAGCTAAGAAGCAAAAGATGTCGAAGTTAACTATCAAGTCTACAGATAAGGCTCTCAAAGAGTTTGATCACAAAAGCGCTCTCTACCAGACCATGCAAGTAAACAAGTCCTTCAACAAAAATCCTGCCAATCATAGATTGTACCATGCACTCATGGAAGCTTTAATAGAGGATGAAAATGCTATGGATAAGGGAGTTGCTGACATAGTCAAAGACCATAAGAGAAAGTACAATGATGATTGAAGATGATGATGCTGAAGACCCTCCAGTTAGACCAAACCAGGGTAAGAAGACAAAGAGTAGAAGAACTAGGAGTCAGAGTCTTCCATGAATCCATCCACCACCAAGGAAACCCCTAAAGGTAAAGCTCTATCTAAAGGCTCTAAAACTGGTAAGTCTGCTTCTGCAAAGGAACCGGTTGAAGAACCTACTGCTGAGGTGGTAATGGATGATGTAGGTGAAGATGTGGTCCGTGATGATGATCAACCATAAGATACCTCTGAACCCAAGACAGCTAAGACTTTGAATCCAAAATAGTTCACCCAACCTCCAAGGCCTCCCAATCCTGATCCGGAATAGAACAAGCGTTAAGTTGTACTTGATCAACCTGAATAGTCTTGGTTCAATCAAATGGCCTCTGCTACAAAAGATACTCTCACATTCAATGACCTCATGGCAAATCTGATTGACTTCTCTAATTATGTGTTGAATCGACTCAAAATTGATAATCTTACTCAAGATATCTTGTTAGGACCTGCCTATAATCTATTAAAATTTACGTATTCTAGCAGCATTGAATTAGACTACCACTTCTAAGAGTATTTCAATGCATTAATAGAAAAGCTTCATTGGAATAATCCTAAAGGATATCATTACCCCTTTGACCTATCCAAACTTCTTCCTTTGCAAGGTCACCCAGGTCATCTAACCATTGCTGTTGATTACTTCTTCAACAATGACCTTGAGTATCTAAAATCTTTTGATTCGAAAAGAACGTATACTACATCAATCACGAAGACAAAAGAAGCTCGGTATGAGATTAAAGGATTGAAGACATGGTTCATACGCTTTAGAGTCCTACTAAATTAGGGTATGACAAAGATGCATTGAAAGGGATCAAACATTAGGGTGAAAGGCGTAAGCTATGGCATAGATCTTAGATAAACAAGTTCTCCAAGCATAATGTGTATACCACTAAAATTTTTTTGGGGTGAAGAGTTTTAGTGTTATGAAACTACATGGATATGGTCATTTGGAAGAGATTGTGGTGAAAAGAGCTGACCGTCAGTTATATAAGTTTAAAGAAGGTGACTTCGTGGAACTACACCTGAATGACATTGAAGACATGCTGCTTCTTGCTATTCAACACAAGCTATTCTATCTCACTAACAGCGATATTGTTGACTTTATTGTGGCTCTTCGTATGTTCACAAGAAGTCTCGTCATCAAGAAACGGGTCAAGGATTTACAGCTTGGTGTTGAGAGTTACCATAAGAAACTTAACATCACTCCACCTCAACAGACCTTTCTAGAAATTGAATTTAAAGAACTCTACACTCCATCTCACAAACCACCAAGGGTTATTTATGAAGACTTGGTTAAACAAAAATAAGTGATGCGGGGTGATGAGCTGTACAAGTTCTCGGACGGGACGCTAAAGAAAGTTCGAGATGAGCTTCATCACAGAGTATATAACAACCCACAATTTTCATCAATTTAATTATCTATCAATTAAATTAGATGCATTTTTCATCAATGTAATATCTACTTATTAAATTAAGTACGATCATTTTCACGGGAATATTTTTGCTTTATTCCACCTGTTATGCAACGTAACTTGCATAACCTAAGTAAACGAGCTCATGCAACCTACCTATGCTAATTTCATCAACGTTTATAACAAGTAAACGTTATAATATGTCAAGCAACAAGTTTTAAACTCTATTTTATCATATGTTATCTTTTTAACGTACTTTTCAAAACATTATTACAAAACGAATTTCAAATGTTAACGTTTATATCAAAACCCTAATTATATGAAATGTTTACATATAAAGTGAATGTTCAAGCTTGCAAGGCATGTGTACAAGTGTACAATGCATAACTTTTGAATATTAATTCCCTCCAAAATTAATGTACAACTCCCTAAAGCTCAAAGTACAATTCGACTAAGCACAAATTCAAACTAGCTCATTTTCCCTCCATTTTTCTTCTAGATTTCGTACAACCTTTTCAACATGAGTTACAAACACTTATAGCACAACATTTAAATATTTTCTTCCCTAATCCTAAAACCTTAGCTCATCCAAAACCATAAATCCTAACCCGAAAACCTTAATGACCCGTAACACCTTAACTAGTTTCGAACTAGGTCTAACCAAGCTAGCTAGCACTCACCACCATGATCCTTCAATTTGCTAGCCTACTTGTCACCACCTTGTCATCAACCTAACACCCACATAACTTTGTCATACTCTTGATCACCAAACAAAAACCCCTTGTCACCACCCTTAATAACCAAACCCTCATACACCTCCATACACCTTTCAAAGCTATCCCTAGCCCTCCTTAGTCACCCCTAGCATCCCTTGGTCACTACTCTACTACACCTTGATCCCTACTCCAAGTTTACTTGGCCACTACTCATTTCTATACAATATATAAACACGCATACATACACTTCAAGTCACCATCAAAACTTCATACTAACTTAAAATCATGTTCTAGCCAAGCTAAGGAAGCCAAAGAAGAAAGTATACAGCAAGTAGAAGCCAAGAAACAAGAAAGAAGAGCCCTTGATTCATCTTTTAAGTTTTCGAGTTGTTTTTCCTCCATTCGACCCATTTTTATCATTTCAAGTACTAGTAAGCTTTCTATCTTGTTCTATAAACTCTTGTATCATTATAGATCATGTTTAAGCTTTGTTTTAATCCTTTGATCAAGCTGAATCATTCGTTTGGTTTTCCTAAACCAAATCGTGCCCTAAACGCACCCTAAAACCCTAAAAACTATAGCCTTGAAAACCAATCTTAAAGCCTTAATCCATCGGGTTAATCATTTTAAAGCACAACGAACCCATTTTGGATTTGTAAGCTCCACAAGCCTCTTTTTCATAAGGCTATAAGCTATACAGTTAATTATTTTTAGCTTATATTAATAAGCTATAACCTGCAAAATTGATTTCTAAATCAAAAATATCAATATTATGGTTTTTGGACTTAATTCGCAAATGGTTTCATGCAAAGGGGTATATTTTATAAATTCTTGAAACATATAACTAGAGGGGCTAAAAATGTAATTATCCTAAAGTAATACTTTAGGGCTTGTGTTTGTCATACTTGAAACGCTTAAAGGTTTAATGTTTTAAAAAATTTAATTAAAAGGTAACTTTGTAAATATATATAAACCAAGGGTATATATTGTCATTTTGCATTCTTAAAGGTATAAAATGTAATATTTTTATATAAATTATAAAAATATATTTAAATATTATAAGACTCGATTTTATTAAAACCCGACACATTTGTCGTTATCATTCGTCGATCGAAACACTATAAAACAATTATGTTATAAATATAACATAATTTATCATCCACTAGCTTTTAAAGAAACCTAAAATGATAAAATCTTATCATTTAATCTATAACGTATCACGTTACTAGGGAATTTCATGTGAGGGGTTTCATTTGGGTAGACGTTTTGACGAGTTGCTGGATTTACGATTTAAAGTGTCCTAGCTCCTCAAACGTTTACTACATGACCTCTGGATTATGATAGCCCGAACAGTGATACGATATTTTCACAAGTTATCAAACCGAAAACCATTAAAATTTATGAAATAAAATTTGAAATATAAACACTCAAACTAAGACTTGACATATTATCCCAGGTTGCGTGACGAGGCCGTTTACTCTCATTTGAATTAAATTTCAAATCAATCAACTACCTTGATAAGGTGAGTTCATAGTCCCACCTTTACATGTTTTCTAAATCCCATGGGGAGATACATGCTATAACCATAAATACAAGTATTTTCCAACTATATGCTATCTTGATATATTATTGCCTAAGTTTGCCTTCACTGCCAATATTTCTTAATCATGAACCATTCGTCACTTGCAAGTGAACATGAATATTATGGATAGATCTATTGGGGGTGACGACTCCCGTTGGTGTACCCCATACATGGGGTAACCAAACACACTATATTTGAGAACAAAGGATAATTTGGCAAGTTACCTTTCCTTAAGGACAGTTGTTCCTTCAAGTCGTTAAATTGACTTCAGATGTTAAGGTTTGGTTACATGAGCTTAGGGTAATAATACTATTTTCCATGATAATTGTATTTGTTGCAATTATTACTATTTCATTGACTTGTATTTGATTATTACATTTCAAACACTGTGAATTTCACTCAACCGTTGTGTTGACCCTTTTATCATGTTTATCTCAGGTAATTGAGCAATCTATGACATGGAGTGGCATTGGACATGAGGACGTCCAAACCTGTTATCATTCAACTTTATGTTTTGAAATGTATTTTGGGACCTCTTTTGTAAAAACTCTGATGAATAATGAATGATAACTTATCTTTCAAAAACGTCTCTATTGAGTCGTTTTCTATTATTGTGACTATGATTCATGAAGTAATACCCCAGATTAGCTTCCGCTGCTATATGTGAAAAATGGGGGTGTTACAGATTGGTATCAAGAGGCCAAGGTTATAGAGAACAAGGTTAAAACCTAAACTATAACTACTTTTTCGATCTAAGAAAGTCCTCCGTGCCACTATATTTCCCGAATAGTATGTAAATGATACATAACTATTATACTATTATATAAATAACTTATGTTATTTTCCTCTGGGTTGTTTCAAAAATATGTCTTCAAACACTCCCGACTATATCTACCCTATTATCGTCCCACCCGATTCCAATGTTGAGGATGCTTTTTCCTCTACGAATACTCTTGACTATACTCCGGCTTCACTGGACTATTTCCCAGCCTCACCAGGAAACACTCCTTCTGACTCGTCAGATGATTTAACTAAGGATCTTTTGGCCTTACTAGCCATCTTACCTTTCTATGATGATCCGTATATGAAGGTCATGCAGACATATAATGCTACTAGTAATGAATCACCTATTCCACCACAAGCTCTTAATGCTCCACCAACTGTTTTGCCTCCATCTCCAATGTTACCACTATCACCAATGTTTGATCCATAAGATTTCTTTCTTCATAAGGAGATTTTACCACCTAAGAAACGAGCCCGTTCCCGATCATCCTCCTCTACTTCTGCTCTACCTCAAGTGTTTGAGATTGGAGAAAGTTCTCATAAGACGCATTTGGAACGTCATGAGGAACATATCAAGACTATTCTGAATCACTTAGATGAGCTCCCTCTTGAGCGCATTGAGCACATAGAAGATAAGGTAGAAGGTCTTGGTAATGGTCGAGTAATCATACAACGATATTTTGACCAACTAGAAACCGAACTTCAAGAAGCCCGTACTCAAATTTATGGATTTCAGAGAGAGCAAATAAGACATGACGATGAGATTGTTCTTACTCGCGTCAGGATTTCTACTCTGGAGATGATCATTAAGGATATCCAGGTTCGCCATCGAGCATATATGAAGAGTCTTCTAGACAAGATCCGTAAGCTCAAGAACCATAAGGGAGGACCACCAGACTACTAGACTAAATCCTTATAATTTACAGCTTTTGTTAGAATCCAACCACTGGATGTGTGGCATAAATAATGACACTTGTAAAATTTTGACTATGTAAAGTATGTAAGACAAGTTGTTTATGACTTAATACAATGATGATTCCATTATACTTCGTTGTTTATGATACCGATTTATGTATGTCATGGTTATCTATCTTATACCATGTATGAACTCATATCATATGTATCCGGGAATACTATGATTCTCTTACCATCCGGTTTTCTCAAACTTTTGTATCCGGATATAATTAATGATCAAGACATTGAGCATAAATTTTTTGGAATATAAGACTTCCAGATATGTCTATAATTTGTTATGGATCATACCACAACCACTGAGAAGCAAACTAGTCCCCGAGAAATCTAATGAGTTAAATGCTTGCTACAATGTAATATCAAAGGATTTGTATTTCCTTGTTAGAACTTGCATCAAAATGAGAATCCATACAATGATATGTCAAATAAATTCAATATCACTAAGTATGAATTTTTTGATTTTTATATGATGACTTGTGATATGACTATCATTATATGAATTCTTATTCTGTGTTGTTTTGTAAATGTTAATAGAATGGCTCCCAAGAGGACATCAACATCTGCAGCACCAACCATGACTTAGGCCGCCATCAGGAAACTAGTTGCTGATAGTGTTGCCGTAGCTCTGGAAGCAAAAGCTGCTACCATGGCAAATGCTGACAATACAAATAGAAACACCGAACAAGAAAATGAAGCTACAAAGAGTTTATGAGCTGCCAACATTTCAATTTCAAAGGTACGGAAGGCGCTGTTGGCCTCATCTGCTGGTTTGAACGAACTGAATCAGTATGTCTTCGTAGTAACTGTACCGAGGACTGCAAAGTAAAATTTGCTACTGGTACTCTAACTGAAGAAGCTTTGTCCTGGTGTAATTCATTCGCCCAGCCAATTGGAATAGAGGAAGCCTACAAGATCACCTGGTCCGAATTTAAAAATCTCTTGATAAAGAAGTTTTTCCCCCGAACTAAAGTCAAGAAAATGGAAGATGAATTTTACAGTCTGATTGTAAAAGGGAATGATCTCAAGACTTACGTTAGAAGATTTCAAGAATTGGCAGTTCTATGCCCAACTATGGTGCCAAATTCTGAGAAACTTATGGAAGTCTTCATTGGGGGATTACCCAGAAGTATTGAAGGAAATGTTACCGCTTCAAAGCCTCAAACTTCTCATGAACCGTGTGTGCAAACTATACTTGGATAAATTTGTGATAGTGTTCATTAATGATATTCTTATCTACTCCTGTAACAAAGAAGAACACGCAGATCACCTGAGAATAATCTTGGAATTACTCAAAAAGGAGAAATTATATGCTAAGTTCTCCAAATGTGATTTCTGGATCAGTATCATGCAATTTCTTAGGCACCTAATTGATAGTCAAGGACTTCATGTTGACCCCACCAAGATTGAAACAGTTAAGAATTTGGCATCTCCTACCACACCTATAGAAGTACGCCAATTCTTATGACTCACACGGCGCTACTATTTCGAGATATATAAAGATTTTTCAAAGATCGCAAAGTCCTTTGAACTGAATTACCCAAAAAACAAAGAAGTTATATATGGGGAGAGATACCAGGAATTCGACTTTCCAACTACTAAAGCAAAAGTTGTGTGAAGCTCTAATCTTAGCATTACCAGATGGAAACGACGATTTTGTTGTTTAATGTGATGCATCACATCAAGGCCTAGGAGCAGTGTTAATGCAAAAAGAAAAAGTTATTGCATATGCATCCCGACAACTTAAGCCTAATGAAGAAAACAATACCACATACGACCTATCGAAGTTAGGAGCAATAGTGTTCCGGCTAACTTAAAAATTTAGAGACACTATCTTAATGGAAACAAAGTTGTACTAGTGTCACCTTGATCATTAAAGACTTTAGCATATTCTTCATCAGAAAGAATACTGAACATAGAGACAACGCCCGCTGGTTTAAATTCTTGCAGATTAAGGATGTGAGAATTCGCTACCAATCCTGGAAAGTGCAACTGTTTAGTCAGATCCTTAAAGCCTGGAAGGAACGAATCAAACCACTCTGAGTTAGATCATTAGTCATGACTCTTCACCCAAAATTACCATCACAAATCCTCGAAGCCCAAACTGAGGCGATCAAAGAAGAAAACATCAAAGCAGAAAACCTACAAGGAATGGACAAAGCATTTGAAGTTTGTCTTGATGGACTCGTTATATTAAGAACCGAAGCTGGTTACCACTCTTTGGTAATCTAAGAGACTTGATCATGCATGAATCTCATAAATCAAAGTGTTCCATTCACCCAGGAACTTACAAGAAAGTAACCAGGAACTAAAGAAACTCCTATTGGTGGCCTAACATGAAGGCAATCATCGTTGAATATGTTGGCAAATGTTTAACATGCTCTAGAATTAAAGCTGAATGTCAGAAGCTACCGGCTTACTGGTACAACCAGAGATTCCTATGTGAAAGTGGGAGAAAATAATGATGGATTTCGTCACAAAACTACCCAAAACCTTAAACGGACATGACACAATTTGGGTCATTGGTTATCGCCTACCAATCCCACCTCCACATTTTCATCCCAACCCGAGAGATAGGATTAGTATGGAAACCCTTACTAAGGTTAGTACAACATAGAAATAGTCCACTCAGCGGCATGAAGTGCCAATATCCATCATCCGATCGTGACAGATCCATTCACGATCCAGATTTTGGCAATCATTACAATGAGCTTTGGCACTCAATTAGACATTATACGGCAACTATCATCTCAAAACCGATGGACAAAGTGAAAGTACCATTCAAACACCGAAACAATCTTCGAGCCTGTGTTTATAGACATTGGAAAAGGATGGGAAAAACACTTACCATTGGTAGAATTTTCCTACAATAACAGTTACCATGCCAGTATTAAGGTAGCACCATTCGAGGAACTTTATGGTCGATGTAACATTTCTCATTTTCATGTCATTGTACGACAATTATTATTAGTCACTATTTATTTTAGTCCGATACGCGTTTACTTTTAATTTTTGCTTTTGAGCTAAGAATCGCGTAGACTAGAAATAACCATTTAATATAAATGGTCATCAAATAAATTAAGGTTAACACATCAACCAATAGAAATAATTACTAGAAGATAATTATGTACGAAGCGTATTTATTTTTATTGGTTCACTTTAAAAAGGGTGTAACTTTTCGCGATAAAATGCATTGGACGCACCCGCGGAAATACCTAGAATTACCTAGACTCGAAACAATACCTAGTATTAATGCCTAAACACAAAACTTGACCAAATCTTGTGTTAATAACACAAAATAGCCGAATGTGGGTACAAAAAGCCCACATAAATCTTCCTTGGTGTACTAGCTAAATCAAATCTTCTAAATCAAATCTTCTAAATAAATCCTAAAGTACTAGTACATCCTCAAACTAATTAAGGATAGTACTTAATGTCTCCTACTAGCCAAATGTACATTGGTTAATAACCAATTGTCCCTTTTGAGTCCTCTAGGCCACGGTTAACAAGGAAGAAACACACAAAATCCTTAAGATTTCCTAATCTAACTAAATCTTGTACAACACTTGGCTAATTAAAGCTTGTACTTAGGTGGTTTAGCAAGAAACAATAGGTGACTAACTAGAAACCACTAAACCACAAGGTTAGGACACGGTTTGGCCTTGGTTATGTAACTAGGAGAGTAACTAGCTTCTTTGCCTATAAAACACACTCATACTTACCATTATACTCTTGAAAACTCACACACTACCCCAACCTTTAAACCGCTCAAACAACTAAACATATAATGCTTGACCTTTTGTTCGGTTGCGGTCATCAAACGCAAACAAACACTACCACTGTCATTCATTCGAAAACTCCCACAAACCTAGCAAAGGTTTGTATAACGGGTGCATAAGGGTTACACGAGCTAAGGGTTAGCATTCTACGCATTCATTACTCCAACCAAACAACTACAAGGACCCTGTAAAGCACTCTCATCTCAACGATACTTTACATTTCATAGTTTAATTATCGCTTGATTTCTAGACTTGTGTCGCGACCCATATAGGGTTCGCGTACCTATATATGTACATGTTATACTTGCGTGGTGCAAAGACCTATTTAAAACGCATGTACAATAAGAGGATTATTCATCCAGGGGTTAAGTGCCTTATTTAAATGAAAACTCGACTTCCGACGTAAAACAATATACATTATAACACAAAATGGTAAGAAAACATACGTAAGACTTCTTGTAACACAACTACCAGAAGACCTAAGAATGTGTAGGAAAACGCCCTTATCTAGTCGTATACGAACACGACCCTATGCAGCAAAAACAAACTTCACATTGTTATACTAATCGTATAACGGTATCTTAAGAGGTACTAGATCATATAACGGGCCACTAATGGCTTCGTTTAACCCACGCAGTCCACACTCGGGCCTAACAGGCCCAACAGTAGGGCCCACGGAGTGGTAGTAAGCTCTACGAACTTATTAAGGCAACCTACGAGCTCATTGAAACTTATATAGGCCCTTATACCCTTTAAAAAACCAAAAACGAACATTATGGACCCTTGGTAACTAATTTTCAGTAAATGTTGTAGGTTGGGCCAACGAGCACAATAAGCTAAAATAAGCTCATCCGAGCTTATCAATGGGCCAAACAGCTTAAGCAAACTTAAATAAGCACAACGAATGCAATTGTACTACCAGGAGTAACTAATATGCTACCAGTAGGAATGACTATATCTACCAGTAGTAACCATTATGGTACTACCAGTACTAATGACAACGTTGTACTACCAGGAGTAACAAATATACTACCAGTAGGAATGACTAAATCTACCAGTAGTAACCATTATGGTACTACCAGTACTAATGACAACATTGTACTACCAGGAGTAACTAATATGCTACCCCACCCCAGAAGGAATGACTTAATCTACTATAAGTAACCATATGGGTACTAAACCAGAACAATTAACAACAATTAAACTACCAATGAGTAACAAAATATACTACCATTAGGAATGACTAAATCTACTCATAGTAACTATAAATACGCTAAATTCATTTTTTGTAAACCTAAAAGGACTAATTAACGTAATTAAAAAAACTAAAGGGTTTACAGTGTAAATGTTTATATTTTATAAACCTAGGGACTAAAGTGATAACAGTATATATAAACTAGCAAATTTATTGTAGTTTATACATTGAGTCTTTAGCCTAAACTTGTAGACTAAGATTGGCCGTATTTACTTAGGTATATGACGGTATTGAATTCATTCTGGAATATATATTTTTCAATTTCCAGAGGACTATTCACTCAGGTGAGTTCATAGCCCCATGTTTTAATGATATTTAAATGATTTACATCTTTGGGGTAAGAACATGCTTATGTTTTAACCAATTGGACCGCAAGTGTACATGTTATAACAACTATAACGTGTTTGCCTAAGTACCATAAACCCCATTGAGCCATTATCATGGAACTGTTAGTTGATAGTTGTAGTTGGAACTGCAATTGTGTGAGCGCGAATGTTATTGATAGATCTATTTGGGATTGACGATCCCCGTTCGGGTGATTAGCTATCACTGGAAATGAACGCATACCATGTCGGATTTGGGATGTTTCGGGTTAGAACATCATTCACGGGTATTCATTGGCAATATTTTGCATTCATACATGGTCAGCACCGTGGTCATGAGCTTAGGAAAACGTGACCATTTTTTTGATGTTTGCATGTGTGCTAAATCATACACTTGGAAATCTTGCGGTCCTACTATTGATTTACATAAACCTATGAATTCACCAACATTACGTTGACGTTTTAAGCATGTTTTTCAGGTCAATAAGGCACGAGGTGCGATGATACATTGGAAGTCAATAATTGAAGAGTCAACACTTAAGATTTGGGGTCTTATTACATTTTGGGAAAATTGTTATAAACCCCGGATATCTTTATTTATATGTTGGAAAAATTTGAATCCATTGGGCCCTTATGTAACAAACAAAGTATTTTGGTTAATCCCAATGTACTTCACTTTTCAAACGACACAGTTAGTAGTCGTTCTCAGAATCTTATGCTATTGATCCAAAAAATGTAACGCCCTCGGATATTCAAACATTCCGCTGCATGCTCAGATTTGAGGGTGTTACAGATTGGTACCAGAGCCAAGGTTATAGAGAACCAGGTCAAAAGTTTTGTCTGGACTATAACCATTTTCAAAACTGTTTTCACAAATGGGATTTGCGAGGGACATACATGCATTACTTGTTTACATCTAGCGCATATATGCTTACATGACATGCATTGCTTTAGCATTAGTAGGGTACTAAGTGCTTACCTAATTGATATACGTGTATATAAATGATATTACGTATATTACTATAAGATCTTTATTATTAAAGCCTTACAGGCATATCATACCGATCTTTCCTATAAGTAATACTTATATAAGTTATTTTGCTTTTGCAGCAGTCATGTCTTCTGCTTCATCAACTGTTACCTACACTTCCGTTTACACCGACTCTGAGCCCGGCAAAGCCTTCTGGGGAGCCGATGATGAGGAGGTATCTGAGGGAGGCATTCCACGGGTCATCGTATTAGGATACGACGGACTCCCGATACAGCCAGTAGCCCCACCATCACCGGATTACATACCAGGCCCAGAGGATCCACAGACACCGCCAGTTCCTCAGGACGAGGATGAGCGTGAGCCTATGTTCGTACAGGCACATGATCCTGACTACGTGCCAGAGCCTATATACCCTTAGTATATACCATTGGAGGATGAGCATGAGTTTCCAGCTGAGGAGCAGCCATTACCTCCTGTTGATTCACCCACTGCTGAGTCACCCGGATATGTTACTGAGTCGGATCTCGAGGAGGATCCAGAGGAGTACGAGGACGATGAGACAGAGGATGGTCCGGCCGACTATCCTATGGACGGAGGAGATGATGGAGATGATGATGATGGCGATTCATTTAGGGATGACGCCAATGATGAGGATGAGGACGAGGAGGACGAGGAGGAACACTTAGCTCCGGCCGACTCTGCTATTGTTGTACCTGCAGATGAGCCTATTTTCCCACTTGAGGGAACAGAGCCTGTTATACCACCACCCTCCACTGACATCACTATTGGGGCTAGGATTACCGTCCGACCTCAGGTTTCCATATCCCTTCCACCAGAGGCAGAGGTCGAGAGACTTCTAGCCATGACTACTCCATCACCATCACCCCCTATCTTACTATCACCACCCACTGCAAGGGAGCGCCTTGCTAGGTGCATAGCCCCATCTGCACATTCATCACCTTTACTACCATCATCTGAGTGTCCAACCCAAATCCAGACACTCATGATAGCATCCACTCAGGCCCTCATTGATGCAGTTACTGCGGCATTACCATCACCTCCACTACCACCATCTCTATACATACCACCACCTGTTGACCGTAGGGATGATATTCCCAAGTCTGAGCAGCCTCCCAGCAAGAGATTATGTTTGTCCACTCTAGGTTCCCGATATGAGATTGGAGAGAGTTCTACTGCTAGACCTACCAAAGGTCGGGGGATAGATTATGGGTTTGTCAGCACGGTAGATGCTGATGAGAGATGATAGGGGATTAGAGATGTTGGGTACGGTATTAGGGATACTTGGGTAGACCCAGCAGAGGCAGTGCCTGAGATAGCACCAGTGACCTTAGGAGAGGTCAATACTAGGGTCACAGAGCTTGCTGAGCTCCATGAGCATGATACACAGGACTTGTATGCTTTACTAGAGGATGCTCAGGATAGTAGGTCTTGTATATCATAGCGAGTCGATATGGACTCGCAGCGGGTCGATTTACTTATGGGGGATAGGATGACTCTCCAGGAGACAGTATGGATGGTGGAGGAGGAGGCCTATGCTTCCCGAGAGGCTTGGGCTCACTCGATAGGATTGAGTCAGGTGACTCATCAGGAGCTTCAGACCCATCGTGATCATGTGTATGCACATGAGACCTATCTCCAGGCACACCAGACACAGCTACAGCTGCAGAGTACTCTCATTCAGACACAGCATCAGGTACATGAGACTCGCTTTCAGATGCAGCAGGCTGAGTTAGCAGCGCTTCGAGAGACTGATCGTAGGCGTCAGGACCAGATGGTAGAGACTCTCCGAGTCATCAGAGATATGAGGCGAGAGATGAGCGACATGCAGGCTGAGTTGTTAGCACTGCGAGAGCAGCAGAGGAGAGCTAGACAGCCAGGACCAGAGGCTAGGATTCCAGATCACCAGGATGCTTCTGGGGATGCCGACAGTCACATCTAGTGATTTATGTTATTGTATCTTGCTAGGTCATTGTACAGGCATGTTAAGTATTAGGGGTTTTCCCCGCTAGCATAGCCTTAGATCTTTTGTATTGTATTATGTGTACTCCGACAACTATTTCATGTAAAATTTTCAAAGTTATGAATGAAATGGATGTGTTACTTTGTACTATATACCTCTCTTGTGTTGATTATCTCATCTATACATTATTATATTCTGTCATATAACCTCATGTTTTGTCTTTTGTGATCTAGACAAATCATGGCACCTACAACCAGAAGAGGACCAAATACCCCTGTTAACAACACCAACCCAAACAACATGACTCCAGAATCCATCCAAGCAATGATCGACCAAGCTCTTTTGCGAAACTCCACCAATGGAGATGGAAGCCACAGTTCGCACGGGGATAACCGAAGGAACGTGCAAACTGCGCGCCCTTGTTTTTACGCTGACTTCATGAAGTGTCAACCTTTGAACTTCAAGGGGACTGAAGGCGTGGTCGGTTTAACTCGGTGGATTGAAAAGATGGAGTCAGTTTTCAATATCAGTGGTTGTGCTATTGAGAATCAAGTAAAGTTTGCCACCTGCACTCTGTTAGGTGCTGCTTTGACTTGGTGGAATGGTCAGATAAGAACCTTAGGTCCAGAGGCATATGCAATGACTTGGGAAGTACTCAAGAAAAAGATGACGGACAAGTATTGTCCGCAGGGTGAAATCAAGAAATTAGAAATCGAGCTGTGGAACCTAAAGGTCAAGGGAAACGATGTTCCAGCATACACTGAACGTTTCCAAGAGTTAACCCTGATATGTACCAAGTTTGTTGCCAATGAAACCGAGAAGGTTGACAAGTACATCAGTGGACTTCCTGACAACATTTATGGGAACGTCAAGTCTGCCAGACCCAAGACGTTGGATGAGACTATTGAGTTGGCCAATGACTTGATGGATCAGAAGCTCCGCACCTACACGGAAAGGCAATCTGACAACAAGAGGAAGGCTGATGATTCATCCAGAAACAACCATGGTCACCAACAGCAACCCTTCAAGAGGCAGAATGTCGCCAAGGTCTACAACATGGGGACAGGCGAAAGGAAGCCTTATGGGGGATCTTTGCCCAAGTGCAACAAGTGCCATCTCCACCACAATGGCCCGTGCACCCAGAGGTGCCACAAGTGCAACAAAATAGGGCACTTTGCTCGCGATTGCAGGAATACTGGTAACACAAATGTTGCTAATACTCAGAAGGGCAATGGGGCAGCCCCCAAAGGAAATGGTTGTTTCGAGTGTGGAGCACCAGGACATTTCAAGAGAGATTGTCCGAAGCTGAAGAATAAAGATGGAGGAAATGGGAATGCACAAGGCTGGGTTTATGCAGTTGGGAATGCAGAAAAGAGGGGAAATGCACTGGGAAACCCTGATGCCAATGTCGTCACGGGTACGTTCCTCTTAAATAACCACTATGCATCTATCTTATTCGACACTGGTGCCGATAGAAGCTTTATATCCACTGCATTTAGTTCCTTGATTAACATCACCCCAACTCTATTAGAAAATTGTTATGAGGTCGAATTAGCTGATGGGAAATTAGTCGAGATAGACACTATTATACGAGGTTGCACTTTAAATTTCTTAGACCATCCATTCAACATAGATCTAATGCCCGTAGAACTGGGTAGTTTCAATGTCATTATCGGTATGGACTGGTTAAGAAGATGTCACGCCGTGATCGTGTGCGATGAGAAACTTGTTCAAATTCCCTACGGGAATGAAACTCTAACTTTTTGTGGCAACGAAAGTAGCAACGGGAGAGAATCCCGGTTGACAGTTATCTCATGTTCAAAAGCTCAAGAGTACATGGCCAAAGGATGCCAGGTCTTTTTAGCACAGATATCCGCCAAGAAAGAGGAGGACAAGTCGGAAAGAAAACAGATAAAGGACGTACCAATCGTCCGAGATTTTCCTAAAGTATTTCCCGAGGACTTGCCAGGTCTTCCTCCAGCTCGACCAGTGGAATTCCAAATCGACTTAATTCCAACCACTAGTCGCAACCCCGACTCGAGCACCGTATCGATTGGCTCCATCCGAAATGAAGGAATTATCAGAACAATTACAAGAACTTTCTGACAAGGGATTCATAAGGCCTAGTTCCTCACCTTGGGGAGCCCCGGTCTTATTTGTCAAAAAGAAGGATGGGTCGTTCAGGATGTGCATCGACTACCGTGAGTTAAATAAACTGACAGTAAAGAATCGTTATCCACTTCCGAGGATCGACGATTTGTTTGATCAACTTCAAGGATCCCAGTTAATTATTCAAAGATAAGATCTTGAGATCAGGATAACACCAAGCTTAGAGTACGAGAGCAAGACATTCCAAAGACAGCATTTCGAACTCGGTATGGCCATTTCGAGGTTCCCAGGTTATTGGCCAATTCGACTGACAAACGCAACCTGCGGTATTTCATGGACTATGAACCGAGTGTGCAAGCCTTACTTGGATAAGTTCGTAATTGTCTTCATCGACGACATACTTATTTATTCAAAAGACGAAAGAGCACGAAGAACATCTTAAGGCAATTTTGGAATTGCTTAAGAAAGATAAGTTGAAAGCAAAGTTTTCCAAAATGTAAATTTTGGATTCCGAAGGTAACCAATTTCCGGACTTGTCATTGATAGTAGAGCAAACATGTGGATCAGCCAAGATAAAAGTCGTATTAAAGATAGGGCACACCTAAGACACCACAGTAAATCCACCAATTTCTAGGTCTTGCATGTTTACTATCAAAGGTTCATGAAGGATTTCGAAATTGCTAAGTTAATGACGAAACTTACTCAGAAAGGAATCAAGTTCGATCTGGGGGAGAAAAGGAAAGAGAACGCTTTTCAGAAAAATAAGCAAAGCTGTGCAGTGGCAACTAATCTGTCTTTAACTAGGAAGCGAAGACTTTGTGGTCTAACTGTGTATGCTCCCACAAAGGTTTATTAGGTGTTGTGGCTAAATGCAGAGAGAGAAAGTATGCCTATGCTTTTCGACAACTAAAAGTAGAGCGCCATGGAGAAGAACTACACCACACATGATTTAGAAAAACTTGGGTCAGTATTGTTTTTGCCTAAAATATGAAGACACTATCTAATACGAACCAGAAGCACCGTGTTCTCCGACCATAAAAGCCTACAACACATTCTCGATCAGAAGGAGCTTAACATGAGACAACGCCGTTGGCTGGAATTACTGAGTGACTACGATTGTGATATTCGTTATCATCCAGGGAAAGCAAACGTAGTGGCCGATGCGCTGAGCCGTAAGGAACGGATTGAGCCACTGCGGGTTCGAGCCTTAGTTATGACAATTGGTTTGGATCTCCCCAAACGAATATTAGAAGCTCAGATCGAAGCCTAAAAACCAGAGAATCTCATGAATGAAGATGTAGGCGGTATAATCCGAAGGATAACCCAGTGAGAGGATTGAACGCGTGCCGATGGAACACTATGTTTACACAGCAGGAGTTGGATACCTTGCTATGGAGACTTAAGATCCGTGATTATGCACGAATCCCACAAGTCGAAATATTCTATCCATCCCGGTTCCGAAAAGATGTACCAAGATGTGAAGAAATTATATTGGTGGCCAAACATGAAGGCTGACATCGCCACGTATGTTAGCAAATGCCTGACATGTGCAAGGGTCAAGGCCGAACATCAAAGGCCATCGGGATTGCTAGTACAATCGGAAATACCCGAGTGGAAGTGGGACAATATCACGATGGATTTTATCACCAAACTTCCTAGGTCGTCACAGGGTTTCGACACCATCTGGGTGATTGTCGATCGACTCACAAAATCTGGCTCAGTGCTTCTTGCAATAAGGAGTAAAAGATTAGTGCAAGACACGGGATACCTGCCTCAATTATCTGTGATCGTGACGGAAGATTCACTTCAAATTTTTGGAGATCATTTCAGAAAGCTTTGGGTACAGATATTAGCATGAGCAATGCGTATCATTCAGAAACTGACGGCCAGAGCGAGAGAACCATTCAAACTCTCGAGACATGCTACGTACTTGCGTGATCGATTTTGGCAAAGGTTGGGTTAAGCATTTGCCGTTGGCCGAGTTTTTATATAACAACAGTTATCACGCTAGCATAAAGACCGCCCCTTATGAGGCACTGTATGGTTGAAAATGTCGATCACCAATGTGCTGGGCCAAGGTTGGGGAAGCCCAACTGACTGGCCCGGAATTAATCCAAGAAACAACTAAAAAGATCGTCCTGATCAAGCAAAGGATGCAAGCTGTACAAGATCGACAAAAGAGCTACGTTGATCAGAAACGAAAGCCGATGGAGTTCGAGATTAGGGACAGAGTTATGCTCAAGGTCTTACCTTGAAAGGATCAGAACGTTCGGTAATCGGGCAAGCTGAACCCGAGATATGTTCGGACTCTTTCAAGTGTTTAGCAAAAGTTGGAAAGGTTGCCTACATGACTGGAACTATCTCCAATGAGTTGAGCAGAAGTTCACCATAACTGTTCCATGTGTCCTAGATCTGAAGAAATGTACGCTGACCGAACGCATTATCATTCTGATTAGAAGGAATACATGTTGACGATAAGCCCATTTTGTGGAAGAGCCCATAGAAATCATGGCACTGGAGATCAAACAAACGATTGGAAGCAAAAGCCGGTACCATAGGTTAAGGTTCGTTGGAACTCTAGGTGGGGCCCCGGATTTCACCTAGAGACGAGAAGATTCGTTCAAACAAAATACCCACAAACTTTCCCATACAAAAACCGGGGCTTTTCGCATCCACTACAAGGTCCTTAAGCTTTGAGAGACAAAGCTCTTTAATAAAACGGTGGAGACGTAACATTTCTCATTTTCATGTCATGTAACACACTATTTAATATCACTATTTTATATTATTCCAATAGCGTTTACTTTTAATATTTACTTTTAAGCTAAATCGCGTAGACTAAAAATAATCAATGAATGTAAACGGTCATCAAATAAATTAAGGTTTACATCCACCAAGTAATAAATAATTATTATGAAGATAATTATCAACTTTAGGTATTTTATTTTTATTAGTCACGTAAAAGGTCTACGCGTCACAATAAAATACATTTGGGCACAACCCGGAAATACCTAGACTTACCTAGACTCAAACCAATACCCACTTTTAAAACTTTAATACAAAAATTAAATAAATTTGTGTAACAAAGTTCAACTAGGGCCGGCTAACAAGGAAACCACAATCAAAACCCTTTAATCTTCTTAGTATCTCTTATATGAACAAGACACTTGTATTTAATTCAGACAAGTACCTATGGTCTCATAATGACTAATTACCCAATGGATAATACCCATTTCTTGCCCTTGACTCTCCTAGCCACGGTTAACAAGGGAAGAGAACACACAAGCCATAAGATTTCATATATCTTAACAAATCTTGTACCAAAATCCTCTAATTAAAATTTGTACTTATGGTTTAGCTAATACAAGGTGCAACTAACTTAAAAAACTACAGAAACCACACTTAGGATGGCCTCGGTTTGGTTTTGTGTAGGACTAGAAGTGAGTAACCTAGTTATTTGACTATTAATACACACTCCATAAAGCTCACTTGATACATTTCCAAGACTCATTAAACCCTCTCCAATATACACACACGTCTAACCCTCTTTTACATTCGGGTCTACTATAACCAAACCCAAACACGAACCACATTGGTTTCTACTAAGACTCGAGGAAGCACTTAAGGACGAAGTATAAGAGTTTAAAGGGGAAGCACGATACAGAAGAGAGGTCGGTCATATAAGCTCTTAAGCTTAGGACGACACACATTGGGTGTAAATGATTCGTGTGTGCTCCATACTCCACGACTAAGAGCTCTAGGACCCTCGTAAGTCATGACTAAGCCTCTTATGTCTTTTTCATTTCGTTTATGGCTTTTCTAGTCCTATGTCACGTAAGGTTTCCATTTAAAATATACGTGAGCATGAAACATGCATGGTTCGACCCATACATGGTTCACGCACTCTTAGTTTAACGACAAAATAAGACTTATGTGTGCTATTGTGATTAAAATAACTGAATGTCTAACAGTTAAAGCTTAAGGCCTCACGTTCCATTATAAACAACCAAACCTCTTAAAAGGGCATCAAACTAATAACTGGCCCTAACGAAAACGAATAAGCTCACAATAAGCTTGGACAGCTTATTGGTGGCCTTATGAAGTACATCATGATCTTATTGTAACCTAAAGAAATTAATGGACTCAAAGGGAAATAACCTAAAAGCCTGATGAGGAACTATCGGGTCTCGTTTAGGCCCAATAGGCCCAACAGTAGGCTTATAGCTTATCGAATAAGCTGAATAAGCAAACTGGCCTTCTATGTGCTTAACGGACTAAAACAAGATTATTGGACCTCAATGGGCCAAACCAAATAGATTTAAAACCTTTTGGGCCATTAATGGGCCCGAAAGCCATAACCAGTTCTTATTTGTTATTCCATAAGCAGAAAACAAGACATATTAAACTGATTTAAAACGTGTAGGAAATAAGCAAAAGAGCCAAGGAAACCTAAAAGGGTGTAACGGTTTTAAGATATTGGGCATAACAGGCCCAAAACCGCGAAAATAAGCCATAATAATCCCCCCGAGTTTATTAATGAGCTTAACACTTACATTGAAGCTTATTGATAAGTGCTTAATTACACATATCTTTTACCTCTAAAAACGAGCTTAAATTACCAAAAACAGACAAAAACTGCCAAATATATGTTTGTTTTGCATTTGTATTGTGCAGGAAGTGGATATATCAACAAAAAGACAGAAAACCAAGCCAAAATGACTAAACAGAGCATGGAATGTAAAAGACTGCAAGAATCAAGGCCAAAGTCCAAAAATGCCAAAGTCAGAGTCAATACTGAAAATCAGCATCAAAACCGGAGCCGATGAACTGAAGATACTATTGAATGCAATCTTTAACCCCATACTGATGGCCGGAAAGCCCAATAGTATAATCTATGAAGACTGTGAAGACCAAATGGGCCCTCAATCAATTACAACAGCCCATTTGTGTGCAATTGACAAAGACTGTGAAGACTTTGAAGGCCCAAACCAGGCCCATTACAGCCAAACACCGTGCCATGACAACAACACATAACCTTATTGGGCTTGAAAAAGCCCAATAACCAAACCCAAACCCAGTGGGCCCAATACAAGCCCAAGCCCAACAAAAGCCCAATACCCTTTTTTATAAAACTCAAGGACCAAAAATGTAAATTTTAAAAACCTTGTTTTATAATTAAAAATGATAAAAATAAAGAAAAGGGCCAAAAATGCCAAGTTTTAAAAGTTGTTTTATAAGAAAAATAGGAAAATAAAACACAAGGGCTAGTTTTGCAAATTGCTTAAACTTTCTTTACCCCTTTTAGTTATAAAACAGCAGGGACCAGTTTTGCAATTACCCAAAACCTTCTTTTACTCTTTTTGTTATAAAACCAGAGGGGCCTTAATTGCCACTTTCCAAACTCACTTATAACTAAAATTTCGGCTAAACCAAATGAAAAGTGAGAGAGAGTTAAGGGACTATAGTTGCATCTTTTCCAATCTTTTCTTTTAAAATCCTGCAACCACTTGGTACCATAACCACCTTCCCGCCAAACCATTACAGCCCTCTCCCATGGTTTTTCTTGCCTTCCCACTACCCTAGTACATCCACCAGCTCACCCTCACCAATTCCCACTTACCCATTACCCCTATACCCTCTCCCCTGGCAAGTTCACTCAACCCGAAGCACCCATCAATGGCTGAGATAATGAGAAGGCCAACAAAGGGCTAGGATTGCTTGGGGATTGTTGTACTCACACATAACAAACACAGCTAGCACAAAAGAAGACCTTTGGGACTTCTATAAAAGAAAAGAAAAGCAAGCCGAAGTTTTTTGCACCATGTTACACCCTGTTTTTAGTTTAAAGTTTTTAATTAAGTCTTTCTTTTTGCATTATTGTACCTCAGTTCTATTTTAAAAGCTTTATGTTGTAAGTTCTTAAATATTAATGAAAATTTCATAGTTTTCTTTGAAAAATTGCAAGTGACCACTGTCAAAATTAAAAGTCTCATATTATCTCTTTAAGTCTGTTTATCTTGTGTAAGAGTGTGTTAAAATGAATAAACCTTACTTGTAATCACCTTTATTAAACCTGTTCTTCACTAAAAAATAGTTTACAAGCCTTTTTTATATTTAAGGGGGTGTTTGGTTTTATACTTAAAATGGGTCAAAAGGGAATTTCAATGGGTCATACACACCCAGCCACTTTTGGCTGAGTGTGTAGGCTTGTTCAAGTCATTTTAATCAATACTTGTTAAAGTAAAAACCAAAATTTTCTGTTTCTTGTTAATGCTTAAAATTCTGTCATTTTTCTTATAGCTGGATTAAGCTTAGGCTTAAGTAAGTTTAGGATAAGCTTATGTATCTCTTTCTTGGTCTCATTTGAGTATGTTTAAACCATGAAAAGAGCCTTTGGTCTTTTCTTTTGTTAAGTGAGTCAGCTGTTAAAATAAGTCAAATGCCATTTCTTTGAAAAGCCTTGAATTTCAACCCAAAAAACCAGCATGTTTTAGTTTATCATAATAGCTTAAATTTTGAAATTAAGTTCATTTACAACCCTTTTAAATCTGTCTTGGGTTGGTCTTGGGAAATAAGCTCTTGAGAGCTTATTGTGTTAAGCTAAAAAAGCCCCTTAAGGCCTGTTTGTACCTCCCCTGGTGCTGAGCACCAAATCTAGCCCCACATTTCTAGCTTATTTAACCTTAAGCTATAGGATCTTTTGGCTTTTTAACATAGCTTATAGGTAGGCCTCTTAGGTTTAGCAGCTTAAATCTCTTAGTTAGCTTCTTAGTATAGCTTAATTATAGGCTAAAAGTTCACTATTTCTGTTTTTTTTTAAACTGTTAGAATAGCTTATTTTAATTTTAGCTTATCTCAGGGCTTATTTAGTGACCCTAGCTTAACATTAGGCCACCCTTGCCTTAGTAACTTATTCCTATAGTTTTCTAGCTTCTTTTGTAGCTTAAACTTCAAAGAAAAAGCAAATAAGCTCATAAGCTTAATAAGTTTCTGTCAGCCCAAAAGCTCACATTTTTAGCTTATTTAGTCCACTACAGCTTATACTCCTTTTATGAAAAATGTTCTCCTAAGTCCCCTTTACAACTTTGCTTCTTTAGCTTTTTGCTAATAAGCACTTTGGACCCACCTTGCAATCGGGGTCCACTTCAGGGACCATTTGTGTAATTTTCTCTTTTATAGTTAACATTGTTAGTCCCTGTGGTTAGTTAGCCTGTTACCCCGTTTGTCCTTATCCCATTTCACTGTTAGTCCATTAATATAACAGCAGTTAACTTTTAGTTAATAAATTAATTAAATTAGGTTTAATATTAATTAGTTTAATTACTTTTAATTAAATCAGTAAAAATTAGGGCTTTTTAGGTTTTTATCTTTTTTATAACTTTATTTATTTTATGTAATTTTTCTAGAATTTTTATAACATTAATTTTTGTCTTTTTCTAATTTCTTAGTTTTAATTAGTTTTTAATCTTTAAAAATTCATAAAAAATCCAAAAATTAATAAAAAAATATTTTTCTTTTTTATAAAATTTTCTTTTGTCATTTAGTGTCTAGGAAAAATATAACATTTAGTATAGGTTTAATTTTTTATAAAATTCAGTCTTAGACCCGTTTTACCGAGTGCGTTTTACCGTTTCTTTTCGTTTTGCATTCAAACGACCTCCGTTTTAATTCTAGTTTTTTTTATTTTTCAAATTAAGTTAATTAGAATTTAATTTTGATTTTTAATTTAATTTAGCATTTATTTTCTTAATTTTTAGTATTTAGGTTTCCCGATACCTGATTCTGTTCCCCGTATTTTAGTATAGATTTAATTCTAGGATTTCCCTATAACTAATTTTGTTTCCCGTAGTTTTTAAGATCCCTATTGTTTCCCATATTTGTTATCCCCGTGTAATAGAAATTAGGTTTTATTTAATTAACTTTGAGTTTATCTTCTAAATTATATCATGTTATTTGGAGTTTCCCATCATTCAATTTCTCATCGCGCACCAGGGATAAATTTCAATTGCAGCCAAATAGTAGTCTGAGTTTTGAGGGACATACGACCTCGGGGAATATCTTCTTCCGAATTTTCTTTTATGTGAGATTGATTCTTTATATTAAGGATTGTAAACACCTTTTTTGAGTAGTATTATTTTATGAGACCTGATTTGCGCTTTGTTCAAGGTTGAGCATTTCTGTTGAGTGATACTAGCATTAGAGTTATGTTATTAATATATTTAAATACTAATATCCCGTACAGAGATCGACTCCCTCCTCTAAAAAGGTGCCTTTTGTAGATTTTGACCCTGTTTGCCTTGGTCAAGGGCATTTGGTTGAGATCTGCATTTGAGTTGTTATATATATATATACTATATCACGAATCACCCCTCCTCAAAAAGGTGCACCAAATTGAGTGTAGTAAGCTTCTTCTAAGGTTTTCCCTTCTTCCTTGAGTGGACAATCTTTGGTGTAATGGGGTCCTTTGCATTGTTCACATCCAACTTGAGCAGCATAGACTTTTTCATTTACTTTCTTGATTTCTCTTCCAAGATTATTGAGTTGTGCTTATATGGTTGCCAATCCGTCAGAAGTTTTAGTACTTCTTGTCCTAGATGTTCCATTGTGCCATTTTTGAGAGTATTTATCCATTTCTTGGATGGATACTTTCATATCAGTAGAAGTCTTAGATGATATTGCACCTCTTGAATCAAGAATCTGTCGAGTAGGAATTCCCAATCCATTATAGAACAAGATTACCTCCTGCATCTCTATTAAATAGTGTTAAGGACACTTCATCAAGAGTTTTTTAAATCGTTCCTAAGCTTGGTAAAGCTTTTCATTTTGTTCTTGCTGAAAGTTGTTGATTTCCTCCATTTTCTGTGCAGTTTGAGCAGGTGGGCAATATTTTCTTAGAAACTTTGTCTTAAGATCTTCCCAAGTTACAATTGAACCTGAAGGTTCATTTCTTAGCCAATGACTTGCGGCTCCATTTAAAGACATATGGAAGGCTCTAAGCATCACTTGGTTTATAGTTATATTAGGGATATGGAATAGATCGACGATCTCAAGAACTTTCTCAATGTGTTCGTTTGCATCTTCATGATCCGAACCGCTGAAGGTATTATTACGTAGCTCCTTGAGAAATTAGCATTTTAGTTCAAAGTTATCCTTGTCCTCAATTTTAGGCCTAGCAACTCCCGATCCATAGTCGGCTCGAGTTTTGCTCATGTATTGCTCCATGGTTTCCGCCATTTCTTCCGCAACTTCTTCATCTGAATATTCTTGGTCAGAAAATTGATCGAAATCAGGCAATCTCAATTCGTCAAGACTTAGTGTCTTGAAGTGCCTCCTAGATGATCGAAATTCTCGTTCTGGTTCTTCGAAAGGTGTAAATAGTTCGTTCGTAGAACTCCTTGTCATGCACTATCTGAAACAAGGGATAAACAATTAGTAGGATGGCCTTAGGAGAAAGAAAACACATATATACGGAATCGAATGCGAAAATTAAAGCTACTGTTACTGTTTTAGATGATCGATACGTACGCCGTATTCAATAGAAGTGAATACGCCGTATTAATCTTTTGAGTGAATACGCTGTATTGGACATAAAGGTGGATACGCCGTATTCAATGGACGTTGATACGCCGTATCGAGTTATTGACCAGAACAGTGTATTAGAAAACAATTAAAATGCGCAAACAATTTAACTCACAAATATACAGGCAAATAATTAAAGACAAATATATAGAATATACATAATATACAAGATTATACACTAATCTAAATTACACTAATCCTAAAGGTTATCTAATGTTAAAAACTAAAATATAAAATAAAAATCAAGATAAATTCTCACTCCTCGGCAACGGCGCCAAAAACATAATGTGCTGTCGTGTAGGTTTACTTTATTGATTACTAACTTTTAAATTTATATTTTGCTGACTTTACCTAAAACAACACTTTCACGGGCAGTGTACCCGGTCAGCTGGGAGTTTCATGGTAAGAAGGGTGTCGAACACTTAAAGCGGGGAATACTTTCAATTTATTAATATTTTGGTTGACTAATCTAAGTTAATTCTATGTTAGATCTATTATATTCTAAACCTATGCTAAACACATGTTAATCCTAAATCTAATGGATAATGGGTGTTTTTTAGCCTGAGAGACTGGCACGAGTTTTGTGGTGAATAAAACCAATTCAAGACACTTAAACATACGCAAGCAAATTAACTATAGATAAAAGAGCGGTTGAGCCAAATATAAGAAAACTGTATTAGCCATTATCAATCCAATTAGAATGTTGGTTTGTTTACTAACTGCAATGATTACTTATCTTGAGGCGGTATATCATTCTTAAGACTTAGGCATTACTTGTTCCTAAGACATAGATACGAAGAATTCTGTCACAATTAAACGTATCCGCATAAAGCATCCTATATATTGATAATAATCTCTTAAGGATTAAAGCAATGGTGCTCTTGTTAAACCCTAGATCATATAGACTTTACCCACTTACTGCTTAATGGTAATTCATACACTAGTAGTCCACTAACCAAATCTTTATCAATTAATCAGAACGTACTCGTTGATCCCAAAGGTCACCTGCCGGTCCAACTAAGCTCACAATCAAAAGACAAAGATAGGTCGTCATTCGTGATCCTATCGGTCTAGAAGTATAAATCACTATATGGAGAGCTATCCCGGCATCTAAATTACTTGGTCCGTATCACTAGATCCAGTTGAATGATAGGTCGCATACAAAAGCACGTAAACAAGTATCATGTGATAAACATAAACAATAGATCAATGATAAATTAAGCAATCGAGATAAAAAATACCAGACATTCAGATCTTCATAATAATGGCTAATACCCGAAGGTATTAGCCTTCAAACATCATAATTAATACAAAAGTAATGATTTAGCCAAGGTAAACTAACCGAGTTAACGAATGATACAAAAAACTAAAAGATTACAAGAGTATAAGAAATTATACGTTGTCTCCTATGAAATTAATAATGTTGCTCGACCTCTTTTTCTCTTTATCTCCTTTGAAAATCTAATTTTGTGTTTTAGATATCGAGAATATGATTTAGCACACTTAAAACTCATTTTTGAGTTTTCTATTTATAGGGTCCGGAGTCGGTTCGATACGGCATATCGAAAGGGTTCGATACGGCGTATTGGGGGTTTCTTGGAGTAGGGGTCATGTTTGATATCGTCCAGAATATTCACATACTATATCTTGAATACGGCGTATAGGTCTTCTCTGGATACGACGTATTGGTCTTGTTTCCTTTGTGATCTTTAGTGAGTGCAGGCACAGATACGCCGTATCTTCCTTGATGGATACGGCGTATTAGATGTCAGAACAGTAATCTTCAAAATATCTTCGTTTAAGCTCCAGAATGCATGCCTTTTAGTCAATCTTCACCAAGTACTCCATAATTACTGCAATTCTCAAATACAAACGATTAAGCAACAATTCATTGTAATAATTATACAAAATGGGTTATTTACATGGGATAAATGATGCTATAAAATAGACGTTATTTGATGTCATCAATTACCACTTCCTAACCGGTACAACTTAAACCTATTCGAATAATTTAGAAAGAAATAAAACAAGTTTCATGATTTTCCTAGCTCAACGACTGAGTTTTGAAGCCACTTGCATATATACATGTCAAACGTGTGAATCACTTTGAAAAAAACCTTTACTTTTATCTGCATTTTGCTGTCAAAGGTATTCTGTTAAATCAGGTAGCAGGGGATACGTTGATCATATCTGTCATTCCAGCTGATATTGGAAAAGCGACAAGGAAACTAGAGAAGGTGTTATTTTTAACTTTTTATCAGTTGTAAAATTATCGTTTGCATTACTAGCACATTTAGTATTTAACTTTATGCTCTCAATTTGCAAAAAAAATGTTAATGTTCTAAATCTTCAAGCTACCCTTTATGATAAAATTATAGTATGGGCTGAACATCATCCTTATGGCTTCACTCTAACCTAAGATGGCGAGTTCAGCGGCCAATAATGGATATGCTTATGCGGACATGAAATTGTCGAAACGCTATAAAATTTTCTACCAATTCGTTTTTTAGCGAAACTTTTATTATGTTAAATTGTAATTCTGCACACCATAAGTCCATGACAATTCGTCTATCATCATCGTCATCATTTTCAGCATAATTTACCATCACTCTAACTGCATCATTGTCAGTGACTCGTAACATCATCATTGACCTTCATCATCGTGAACGTTTCAGTATCATGTATAACTAGCATCATCGTGACTGATCATTAGCATCAGCATCTTCTTCGTTCATAATCATCATCGTTTCCACATCATCGATTTAACATCATTGTAATGAATCATTAGCATCACCGTTGATAGTAAGCATCATCAAGAAATCATCGCATCATCATACTGATATCACCATATCATCATCTTCAGTTTGAAGATGAAACCGACAATTTAAAATGCAAGTCAGCCATGCTGATGAGGTGTCATTTTATACACTATTTTGGGGTCATTTAACCCCTTAAATCGTGTAAATATACCCAGATTATGTGCTTAATCGTTTGTTTTTAGGTTTTTAGCACTTGGATGGCTTTTGCAGGAAATACACATGACTTGGGCTCATACAGAGTGTGGAGACGGCGTCGCAAGTTTCAAGCGACGACGTCAGGACGTTTGAAGTGACGGCATCAGAGATCTGGTGACAGCGTCAAAATGTAGCCGACCTAAAGAAACCTAGAAGATTTTGTGTCACGAGATTGAGAAGATCATTTCACTTACGCGCGAAGTACCAGATATTGTTTTGGTCATAACGCCTTCATACAAACTCGGATTTCGATGATTCAACAGCCCACGCGATCGCAACGAGAAAATCTACAACTTAGTGAAAAAGTCATGGCGATGGCGTCACTTATTAACCTGACACCGTCGTGACAAACCGACTTAGGGTTTGCCTATATATACAGCCTATATATACAGCCTCATAACTTCATTTTTATCAAGCCCCAAACCCGAGGGCCGACTAGAGGGTTTGGGTAGGTATTTTTTCAGCAACTTAGAAGACCTAATTCATTCCATAAATATCTTGTAATGGTTTGATTATCACTTATATCTTAATTTATGTCTTCAATTCCTTTTGTTGATTATGATTTCTATTGTTTGAGTATGCTTGGCTAATTCATCTAGTATTTATTTGGGAATGCATGAAACTTGTCATTGATTGATTATATCTTGTTGTTTGTGACAGATTCAATGAGTATAATTGATTACAGTTTATAATTCTTGTTTCCTATCGCTTCTTGTTGATGGATGTGCGCGTTAGGCTTTAGAAAACCAGCTTTTGTCGGTATCGCTGTTGACATGTCTAAGGAAACGCGAGTGCGTAGAAAGGATACCATCGGTAACAGTCTTCATACTACATTACCCCTAATATGGTTGATCCCTCTTAAGTGTTTTAATGCATGTAATGTACTCTTAAGAGCCTTGTAATAGTCTTCATACTACCTTACTTGTGTGTTGCCTTAACGGAATATTAAATAGACGGCAGGTTCGTGTAATCCGTTCATGACCTAGGAAATACTTACACATTACATCTCAAGTGTGACAAAGCAATATGTAGAATTGGATAGCTATCAAGGAGTAGTGCATCCCAGGTGAATACGCTTCATTGTATATTTGTTATTTAGTTTATTAGTTTAATTAGCTTAAACCAAACCTCTCTAAAACCATAATTTACTTGCTTTCATAAAATATAAAAACACAAAAATAATCTTCCTTCAACTCTTAGACCTTAGTGGACATTCGATCCGGCCTTCATGTTATTCCCCTAGAGAACGATAACAACCCCCGAGTCTTGCCTATACTACACTGCAACGACTAGGTACACTGCTTAGGAGATTGTGAAACTTCCTATAGAAGTCCCTTACGACCTCCGCATAACATGCAAAAAACCAAAATATGAAACTATAAAAAAATAAGAAAATCAAAGAGCAAGAATGCATTAAATTATCATCATGGATACTTTTTGATTAGAGACTATTGAAATTAGAATATTGATAGATGAGTGTTTTGGAAAACCTGTGAATGTCGCACAAAGGAAAATTGTCACACAGATTTTATGATAAGAGGACTAGTATGCCATTTCTTCATCAGATTTTAAACAAACATATTATATTGGAACTTAAAGAAATCATGAAAATGTCACTAAGAATCTGAATCGTTAGTCTCTCCATCCGATGGTTGCAAACGTGTCCTACCTTTTTTACATTATCTAGACCCAAACCCATCTAGACTCGGAACCAACCCATCTAGACTCGACCCATCTAGACCAAAACCTATCTAAACCCGTATTTCTAGAAGACCCATCTAGACCCAAACCTATCTAGACCAATGACCCAACCCAACCCATCTATTTTGCCACCTGTATTCAAGGGTATGTGTGGAAAACTAGAAGGGGGGGTGGAATAGTTTACCGCTTTTTGATTTAAGGTTTTAAAGTGTTTGTAAAAATTCTAGATTCGACTTTATGTGAATTTAACACTTGCACAATATGAACAATATACTTATCTAAACAATTAATAGGATAGTATGAGAAAATAATGTAAGACAAGAGATAAGAGTAAGAACAATCAAACCACAACGCGAGGATTTATAGTGGTTCGGCAACGAAGCACCTCTTCGCCCTACTCCACTCCTCGAGCACCTAACTCGAGAGTTTGCATCACTATGTCAACAAGCTCCCTTATGGCGGAGAAAACCTTACACAAATTTTGTTTATCTTGATTTCTGACACTAAGCTAGATGTTGAGTTCTAATCTTAGCTAGAACCAATCTACTACGACTTCACAACTTCACTACACAACTTTTGCTTCATGACTTGATCACGACTACACAACTTCTTCACACCTTAGTTTTCTTCACACCACTACTTCACCAAGCCACTACTATAATCACACCTAACTAACACTACTAGGAAAGATCACCAAGATCCAAATATACTTACAACAATCACCAAGATCTAACAACTACACAACTTTACAAGATTTACTAGTTATGAAATGGATGCAACAAGATTGCAATACACAATTGAGGTGTAATACTTCTTCACTTGATGATGGAAGTATTCTTCTCTTGCACTTGAGGAATTAAGCTTGGATCACTTGGAAACAAAGCTTTATGATTAAATGATCAAAGGATTTTAATGAGATATGTGAGTTGTATTTGATCCGAAAGAATGAGTGCAAAATGTGAGAAAATAGTGAGGAATAATCCAGTATTTATAGGACATTCTGGAGGAACGTCTACCTATGGGCGGTCCCCTTAAATAGGTGGGAGTTCCCCTTAAAGATAAGGGAGTCGCCCGTGTATTTAAGGGGGCAGCCCTAGACTAGGCGCTCCCCGGTTTGTCCTTTTGTGTAGGGGGTTTTCTAGAACTTTCTAGCCGTTTTAGGTCTGAAAATTTAAATTTCAAAATGTTTATTTTGAATAAAACATTTCTTTTAATTGTAAAAAATGTTTTGTAATGTTTATAAAAACATTTTATAAAAGTGTGAGGTTGAATAAAAATTTCCTTTGATCATAAATGCATTAAGTATTTATTTATTCATACCTTTACGTGATATAATTTTCGAAGTGAAAATTTACTACTAATTACTTGTTTACGTTTAATTTTACATTGAACGTTTTTATATTTTGTGATTATCAAAACGTAAAGATGTGAAAAATATTAATAATGTTTTTATGCATTATTTTTATCAACAATCTCTCCCTTTTTGATGATTACAGAATTTAAACTCATTAAATGTAAAAATATTTTTAAACAAGTATTTAGTGAGTTTTATGTCATTTCTCCCCCTTTTTGTAGAATCAAAAAGGCAACGTCGAGAATTGCTAGTAAAATCGACGGAATAAATGCTCCCCCTTGATGTTTGCTCCTCCTCGTTCGAGGGCACCAAAGAATCGAGCTATGGTTTCTTAGCTACAAAAACGAGTTAGAACAATACAAATATTTCTAACATGTAGCAAGAAGGAAGGAAAAATATGACAAGTGCAAGCAAACATCAAACCAAAAGATACTTCATTCATTTAGGACAATGTGTGTGAACTACACACAAGCATACATAAAAAGAAAAGCAAATATGCTTTAGAAGCATATTGATACATCAAAAAAAATCCTAAATAGCCATAGAAGGATTTTTGACTTGCTTGCGACACAAAAGGGTTTGACGGTTATTTGTAGGCATATTACGGGATTAGTTGGTTGTTGGTGGAGACTTTGGAGCGGAGGCGGTTGTGGTAGGGTAATCTCTTTGAACTCTAGGTGGTGGATGTGGTCGAGTGAGAAGGAATTCAATCCAGTTGATATCCTCACTTAAAGCAAGGAATTGTTTTTGGGTGAAGATGCAACAAGGGCGTAACACCCCCAAAATCACAACAACACAGCGGAATACCACTTGGGTGCTACTTCATAGTTCATACACACAAGTTACAGAAAACGACCTCAAAAGAGATGTTTAACAAAATGTCACATTCGATTTAAATAAATCAGAGTAAATTCAGGTCCCAATAATTTCTTTTTAACAAAAGTTACAAGAGTTTAAACATGACTCCTTTGTATATTTTAATAATAAATGGTTGTCGAATGTGAAGAAAAACCAAGTCTTTAAAGTTTTGATATCCGCGCATCCAAATGCTCCCAATGCTCAGCTAGCAAAGTAATAACGTGAGAAAATACATGCAAAATCGTCAACAATAATGTTGGTGAATTAATAGGTTTAAGTAAAAGCAGTTGTGAAATAATTCAATTAATATTTCAGTAAGAAAAGTAGCGTTACAACATTTCAAAGCATTATTTCCAAAATCCAAGTAGTGATTCAATAATTCAAGAAATGTTCAGAAGTGGACCATAAGATTTAAGTAATGTAGACAAGAAAACAAATTCACCAAGTCTAGATGAAAACAGTATATTATTGCCCTAAGCTCATGACACCGAACCTTAACATGTATTGTAATCAAACCAGTATTCGAGGTTTGTGCCCCAAAGATATATATGTAGATGCTGCCAAACATCCTAAGAATTACCTCAAATGTTAAATGCGTCAATGGTTATCTAGAAACCACAGCCAAGACAGGGATTGTCAGTCCCAATAGATCTATCCACAACACTCGTGTTTACCCAGCTAGTAATTAACAGTTCATGATAGAAAAGGGGACTTAATGGCAAAAGGGTACTTAGGCAATAATATGATCAGGAATAGCATACAATTGAATAACACTTGTGTCCAATGTAAAACAAGTAATGTGTTCAAAACTCTCAGTTTTCATATATAAGAATTCAGTGATCTCAAATCATGTAGTAAGCAAATCAAGCTTTAGTAAATTCATGAGTAAACAGCCATGTATTAAAAGTCATGTAATAAGCAAGTAAAAGCTTTAGTAAAAAAAATAGTCATGTAACGCTTAAGTAGTAGAAATCAATAAGTTGGCTTAGTAAAACGAGCATGTATTCTCACCCCGAAAATAGTTTATGGAAACCATTAGAAAAGAAAAGGGTGGGGCTATGAACTCACCGAGCATAGAAGAAGTGATCAAGAAATCCAAACAAGATAGAAACGAACGCCGACAATCAACCGCGACCTATTAATAAATATAATATGCGATTGATACTCGAGCTATATAAAATATGCAACTCATCGAAATATAACATGTACATATTATAGAACATGCATAAAAAAAGAATGATACTTAGGAATCCATAAGACAACACCACTTAATGTGTCTATTAGTTTACACTTTTTCTGAAAATTGTAACGTTTTAGCTAGATGATCGGCTCACTTAAAGTAACGCTAAATGGTCGAACTAGTCGATCTCCCTCCATATTAAGTTACCCTTATATGCTATTTAACTACCATAGTTTACCCATAAACCATAGCCAATGTAATCCTTTTATGAAAGACACACTAACGTCACTTGTTCTAAAACAGGGTCTGCTGGACTTATCAAAAGTTTGGCTACAGCAGACCCCTAAAAACATTTTATAAAAATCTGAAAAAAATTCAGTAGGTCACACATATTATGGACAACCTCCAGTTTAAATTTCGTCCAAAAATAATAAGTTTTGACCCGCCTGCACACAGCATCTTTACAATCGAATTTCTGGACAGCAAACACAGTTTTGACACTTAATCTTGTACAAAGGGTTTGACTCACTTTTACATTCTGAAAATCGACGAGGCCTAGTTCGTTGGAAAGTAGACTCGAAGCACTTAATCATAGGGTCCTGCAAATCTAGAAAAGCTATTGTCATGGCCAAGTTACACTACTCGCAAGATGAACTAAAATTCTGCACAAAAACAACGTGCGCAGAATTTTGCCGAAACAATTTCCCAACTTCAAATCACCATATCTTTTTCGTTTTTAAGAATTGAAAGCTCAAATTTTTACCACACATTCATTATAACGACCACCACCACTCTAATCACTTAAAACTCAGATTACAACAATACTCATCTTACCAAATCAAGCCTAAATTTTCTGGTCTAAAGGAGGGTTTAGAAACCCTCACAAATCTTCAATTTTCGCACCAATTTCGCATTCAACACAACCATGCTAACCTATAATCACTACTAAACCATCAATTTTTACCAACAAACTCATAAACATAATTTTTCTATGGATTCCCAAAGTATCAAAAACTAACATGCATGCTTACATATATGTAAAACCAATCAAGAAGGAAATAAAAAGGGCTTACAATGTAACAATTGAAGAAGAAAACGAACCAAACACTCACTTAGGGTTCGGCCTAGATCGAACCATGAGAAAAAACCAAAATCAAAACTTCCATTGATGTTTATAATACTCCCAATACCTTAACAAGATAATCCCCACAAGATTTTTCCAAAAACCCTAATTTTTATCTTCAATCAAAATTTATCAAAAACCTTCAAACTCAAAATCAATGTTTAATTCTTTTTGGGATATGTTTAATTAAAGGTTAATTGAAGGGATTTGTAATTGCATGAGAAAATTTTTTGATGGAATGATGGTGGATCATGGTGGTTCGATAGATAGTACATGAGAAGAGAGGGAGGAAAAGATTTTAGTCGTTGGAGGTGTTTGTGTGTTTTTAGGAAGTGTTATTAAGGGAGTCAAATACTTATATATAGTCAAGATTGTCTAATAGACTTCCAAATATGTATATAAAAAAACATTTAATGGGATGTTTGGTTTTTAGTTTAGTAGGAACTGATTAAAAGAAAATGGGTGTTTGGATTACACGTTATGTTTATAAATTATATTATTATTATTTTTTTCTAAAACATTTATTCTACAATATTTGTTTTTAAAACACATAGTTAAAATATTAAAAATTGTAAAAATACTATTTTGACGCGGTTTCGGCCAAACGCGAATAAAAGATAAAAAATAATAAAAATAAAATAAAATAAGCTCTCATGGCTAAATATGACATTCGTTGATTTCTCGATTGATAAAACAGATAAACTTAAATTGTACGATTCGCGAGAGTTTTAAAATCGACGATTTTAATAAAAATCGTCTAAAATGTAAAAGTAAACTCTTCAAGATTTATAAAATAATTATGAGACTGGAAATAGTAGTGACCTTAAATACGGGGTTTTACATCCTCCCCTCCTTACGGGAGCGCCGTCCCGGTGCTCAATTCGCCTTATTCGTCTACGGTTTACTTATGAAGAGATGAGGAAATGCTCAGGTCCTCATCGAGGTTTCCAACAAAAATTGAATGAACAAAAGTCAAAGCATCAAATATATGCAACGAACATGAGCAAACAGATTGAATGTCGTGAGAATCCTTAAAAAGGAATGATTAAATACATGACTCGAAGAAAAAGCCATTGGAACGAAGAATTTAACAAGTCGTCAATTCTTGGAAGCGGTATGTGGTTCATTACTATTAGCTTATCAAGTTCGCGGCGGTCGATACACATTCGGAAAAATCCCTTATAACAAATTACGAGTCGAAAGAGTTCATAGCCCAATGGATGATTCGTACACACGAACGCACGCTATGTCGAATACACATAAGCCCACTCATTCACAATTCGTCACTTACATAAAGAGGCGTCCCAATCCATGTAAGTGAAGAATTATGAACTTATGGTTCGGCGGTTTATAATTTCCTTATTCAAATGAAGAAGCGTCCCAATTCATTTCAATAAGATGATTATAAATCATCCTACTTAAGTATGGCCGACACAAAACAAAATATCACAACAAGACCAAAAGCTACATTAAGTAAGAAAAGAGTATCTCCTCGACGGCATGATTCTTCAAAATCATAAGAAGTAATAAGAAGGATGATAAGATGTTAGTCAATCGCGTTTCAAGGTCAAGTGCCAAAAAGACGGCACGATCCGAGGTAACAAGGTAAAGTAGTACTCCCATCGTCTGGAAGACTTCAAAACAAGGTTATAAATAGCGTGAAGCGTGGCGTAGCGGCATAGCCAAGCCTCAAGCTTTAGCGTGAGACGTTGCGTCATAGCGTTTTTAAGGCGTGACTCAAGGCGGCAAAAAATATTTATAGAGTGGTCAATATTAGTTAGCTACTAGGATTAAAATTGAGTAACGGGGTTACTAAGACCGAATCCCATACAACCCAAAGCATAAATACTTGTAAATAAGCTCAAATCCATGAAATTTTTTAAAGCTTAAAAAAAACTCACGCTATAGCGCGCTATATGGCGCCTTATTGCACGCCACGCCTCAAGATGACGCCTTGGCCTGTTTCGTAACGTGGAGGCCACGCCTCGCGCTATAGCGCCGCTATAGCGCGCTATGGCGCCGCTATTTAGAACCCTGCTTCAAAATGACAGATTACGAAACAATATATGCGATTCAAAAGCATAAGAAGAGTGTTCAAACTCGGAGTCGATTGAGAATATAACTAGCAGAATTGACAAACTACACCGAATTTCAATACCATCAAAAGGAAATAAAGTAAAGTCACGTAAGTGTCTCGGAGATATTTCACGTTTAGGCTTCAGTTAGCACTGGCATCAAACCAAGCTCGATTAAAAAGCATTGACAATTTATACATAACATGTGGGTAGGCGTACCCACAATCCAAATTACAATATAATACGAGTAGATGTACTCATCCGATCCAAATTTCAAATAACGCTAGCCATAACACCAAGGCGACACAACGACCTTAAATAGTTAAACTCACACAAATCACCTCTATATAATTAGATAACGGCAAACCAGAAGATGAGCATAAGAAATTAAAAGAAGGTAGATCAGATACCGTAGGGTAATCCTTATATGATACAGTATGATGTTCGGACATGAGAAAACAAGAAAATAGGAAGCACGCGATAATCGGAGTGGTCAATATATATAACCGACCGATATAAGGTAAACAATAAGGCGTCATAAGATAGACGTAAGAGAGCGAAGTCATAACTAAGTGTTATATACTCATTATTCATGTAATAGCAATAGGGATGCAAAAGAGAGCATATAAGTTACCTGGGAGCAAGCGCGTGCGGATATCAGACAATGATGAAAGACTCTTAAAAGTTTTCGAAAAACGGTTATAGTTTAGGTTTTGAAAATGACATAGTTCTCTATAACCAGTGCTCTGATACCAATCTGTAACACTCTTAAAATCACAACAACACAGCAGAATACCACTTTGGTGCTACTTCATAGTTCATACACACAAGTTACAGAAAACGACCTCAAATGAGACGTTTAATAAAATGTCACATTCGATTTAAATAAATCAGAGTAAATTCATGTCCTAATAATTTCTTTTTAACAAAAGTTACAAGAGTTTAAACATGACTCATTTGTATATTTTAATAATAAATGGTTGCCGAATGTGAAGAAAAACCAAGTCTTTAAAGTTTTGATATCCGCGCATCCAAATGCTCTCAATGCTCAGCTAGCAAAATAATAACCTGAGAAAATACATGCAAAATCGTCAACAATAATGTTGGTGAATTCATAGGTTTAAGTAAAAGCAGTTGTGAAATAATTCAATTAATATTTTAGTAAGAAAAGTAACGTTACAACATTTCAAATCATTATTTCCGAAATCCAAGTAGTGATTCAATAATTCAAGAAATGTTCAGAAGTTGACCACAAGATTTAAGTAATGTAAACAAGAGAAACAAATTCACCAAGTCTAGATGAAAACAATATATTATTGCCCTAAGCTCATGACACCGAACCTTAACATGCATTATAATCAAACTAGTATTCAAGGTTTGTGCCCCAAAGATATATATGTAGATGCTGCCAAACATC
Organism: Tanacetum coccineum; assembly: GCA_026074375.1. Lineage (NCBI taxonomy): Eukaryota > Viridiplantae > Streptophyta > Magnoliopsida > Asterales > Asteraceae > Tanacetum > Tanacetum coccineum. Next base: position 45,980 of record BQNB010028531.1, read on the forward strand.
TAAGAATTACCTCAAATGTTAAATGCGTCAACGGTTATCTAGAAACCACAGCCAAGACGGGGATTGTCAGTCCCGATAGATCTATCCACAACACTCGCGTTTACCCAACTAGTAATTAACGATTCATGATAGAAAAGGGGACTTAATGGCAAAAGGGTACTTAGGCAATAATATGATCAGGAATTGCATACAATTGAATAAAACTTGTGTCCAATGTAAAACAAGTAATGTGTTCAAAACTCTTAGTTTTTATATATAAGAATCAGTGATCTCAATTCATGTAGTAAGTAAATTAAGCTTTAGTAAATAGTAAACAGTCATGTATTAAAAGTCATGTAATAAGCAAGTAAAAGCTTTAGTAAAAAAAATAGTCATGTAACGCTTAAGTAGTAGAAATTAATAACTTGGCTTAGCAAAACGAGCATGTATTCTCACCCCGAAAACAGTTTATAGAAACCATTAGAAAAAAAAGTTGGGGCTATGAACTCACCGAGCATAGAAGAAGTGATCAAAAAATCCAAACAAGATAGAAACGAACGCCGACAATCAATCGCGGCCTATTAATAAAAATAATATGCGATTGATACTCGAGCTATATAAAATATGCAACTCATTGAAATATAACATGTACATATTATAGAACATGCATAAAAAAAAGAATGATACTTAGGAATCCATAAGACAACACCACTTAATGTGTCTATTAGTTTACACTTTTTCTAAAAATTGTAACGTTTTAGCTAGATGATCGGCTCACTTAAAGTAACGCTAAATGGTCGAACTAGTCGATCTCCCTCCATATTAAGTTACCCTTATATGCTATTTAACTACCATAGTTTACCCATAAACCATAGCCAATGTAATCCTTTTATGAAAGACACACTAACTTCACTTGTTCTAAAACAAGGTCTGGTAGACTTATCAAAAGTTTGGCTACAGCAGACCCCTAAAAACATTTTATAAAAATCTGAAAAAAAATTTGTAGGTCACACATATTATGGACAACCTCCAGTTTAAATTTCGTCCAAAAATAATAAGTTTTGACCCGCCTGCACACAGCATCTTTACAATCGAATTTCTGGACAGCAAACACAGTTTTGACACTTAATCTTGTACAAAGGGTTTGACTCACTTTTACATTCTGAAAATCGACGAGGCCTAGTTCGTTGGAAAGTAGACTCGAAGCACTTAATCATAGGGTCCTGCAAATCTAGAAAAGCTATTGTCATGGCCAAGTTACACTACTCGCAAGATGAACTAAAATTCTGCACAAAAACAACATGCGCAGAATTTTGCCGAAACAATTTCCCAACTTTAAATCACCATATCTTTTTCGTTTTTAAGAATTGAAAGCTTAAATTTTTACCACATATTCATTATAACGACCACCACCACTCTAATCACTTAAAACTCAGATTACAACAATACTCATCTTACCAAATCAAGCCTAAATTTTCTGGTCTAAAGGAGGGTTTAGAAACCCTCACAAATCTTCAATTTTCGCACTAATTTTGCATTCAACACAACCATGCTAACCTATAATCACCAACAAACTCATAAACATAATTTTTTATGGATTCCCAAAGTATCAAAAAACTAACATGCATGCTTACATATATGTAAAACCAATCAAGAAGGAAATAAAAAGGGCTTATAATGTAACAATTGAAGAAGAAAACGAACCAAACACTCACTTAGGGTTTGGCCTAGATTGAACCATGAGAAAAACCCAAAATCAAAACTTCCATTGATGTTTATAATACTCTCAATACATTAACAAGATAATCCCTACAAGATTTTTCCAAAAACCTTAATTTTTATCTTCAATCAAAATTTATCAAAAACCTTCAAACTCAAAATTGGATTCGATGACTTGGTCTCAAAATCTTGGAATTCTTTTACTCTTGATGATTCCAATGGTATGATTCGGTTTAAAAAAAAGCTTCAAATGTTGAAGAAGGAGATTCGAGCATGGACTTTGGATTTCAAAAGACATCAGGTAAGTCTATCTAAAGATCTTAAATCTAAATTGTGTGACATTGATAAAGTGTTAGATCAAGGAGGAGTCTCCGACGACATTCTTTTGTCTCGTTTGGAAGTCTTGAAACAATTACACGATGTTCAATCTTCTAACAACCGTGATATCATGCAAAAGGCGAAAATTCGCTGGGCAATCGAGGGGGACGAGAACTCCAAATACTTTCATGCTATCATTAACAAAAAACGCGCCAATCTTTCAGTTAAAGGTATTATGGTAGATGGTGATTGGATTGTCGAACCTGATCTTGTTAAACAAGAGTTTAGAAGGCACTTTACGGACAGATTCCAAGACCCGGGTTCTAGACGAGGTAGTCTTAACTTTCCTTTTCCTAATCGTCTCAATAATGATCAGATCTTAGAATTGGAATCTCCGATCTCAAATGAAGATATTCGCACAGCCGTGTGGGGTTGTGGAGTTGATAAATCCCCTGGGCCGGACGGTTTTACTTTCGAATTTTTTCGTAAGTATTGGACCGTTGTTGGGCCTGACTTTTGCATAGCTGTGAAATGGTTTTTTGATCATGGAGATTTTGCTATTGGATGCAACTCTTCGTTTGTGGCCCTCATCCCTAAAGTTCTTGATCCGAAAGTTGTTAGTGACTACCGTCCCATCAGTTTAATTGGAAGCCTTTACAAAGTCGTTACTAAGATCCTAGCTTCTCGGCTTTCCTTGGTTATTTCGGATCTCATCTCAGATGTTCAGACTGCATTCCTTCCTAATAGACAGATTCTCGATGGTCCTTTTATTATCAATGAAATCTTAGCTCGGTGCAAACTTAAAAAGCAACAAGCCATGATTTTTAAAGTCGATTTCGCCAAGGCTTATGATTCCGTTAGATGGGATTATCTTGATGATGTTCTCATCTCTTTTGGATTCGGTCCTAAATGGCGTTCATGGATTCGTGGAAGTCTGTCTTCAGGGAAGGCCTCTATTTTAGTTAACGGGAGTCCGACTACTGAATTTCATTTATACCGAGGCTTGAAACAGGGGGACCCCTTAGCTCCCTTTTTGTTTTTACTCATTATGGAGTCTCTCCACTTATCATTTTCCCGGGCAGTTGAAGCGGGAATTTTCAAAGGATACAAGAATTGACCCTTTTACGACGTTGTATGCATTTATTATTAGCCGCATGACGCCGGTATTTATTGGTGAGTGGACTCATTCTAACTTATGGGGTATCATGATATTCTTCGATGCTTTCTCCTACTTTCTGGTATGTCAATTAATATTCGAGAGTCAATCTTCTTGGTGTCAGGTATCCCAGATAATTGTAGTGGCTGAAGTTGTAAGTCTATGGGTTGTTTGATAATGAAAGCTCCTTTTAAATACTTGGGTTTTTTATGTAGGATGTGATATGTCTTCTAAAGAGGCTTGGGAGTGACGATTAATAAGATGATGACAGAGGTTGTCTAGGTGGAAACTTAATACATTATCTGGCGGGGGTCGTATTGCCCTTCTTAAATCGGTTCTTGGCTCAACTCTTCTACAAAATTGTCGATTGTCAAGGTTCCAAAATCTGTTCTTAATTATATGGGAGAGTTGCGTTGGGAATTTTTTTTAATGGTTTTAGAGGGTGATAGAAAGATTGCTTGGGTAAAATGGTACTATAGGTGCTTGCTTCTAAGAAATTCGAGCGGTGGGGTTTCTAGTTTCTTCGCTCTCAATCGGGCTCTTCTTTTCAAGTGGGTATGGCACTACCTTTCTCATGATAATCCTTATGGTCCCGAATTATATCAGCTTTACATGGCTTGAATGGTCATGTTCTTTCTGTTGCTTTCAATTCGACATGGAGCTCCATCATAACAGAGTTATACTCCTTAAAGGTCAAATGGTGGTCGATCTCATTTCTCATTGTAAGATTCGTGTGGGAAAAGGTACAGGTACAAGCTTTTGGAAAGATCTTTGGATTGGCGATAATCTTCTCAAGCTTTCTTTTCCTCGTTTGTTTGCTCTTGAAGAGAATAAAGACAATATAGGTTGTTTGATGATAAGAGGTATACGTTATCTCCTTTCTTTTTCGTCGTCATGTCCGAGGAGGTGTAGAGTCACAACAACTTGATCAGCTTTCGTTATTACTTGATACGGTTATTTTATCTAATATGGATGACAGATTGGTTTGGGATCTTAAATGGCGATGGTGTTTCAATCAAGGATGTTCGATCTATGTTAGATGAGGCTTTTCTCCCTAAAATGGAAGTTCCTACTCGATGGATTAAAAGTATTCCGATTAAGGTAAACGTTTTTGCTTGGAAACTTTTATCATCGACTCGTTTTACTCTACTGATCGAATTTGTCTCGTAGGAAATGTATCGCTTCCGTCTTTGGCTAGTCCTCTTTGTGATCATCGGTGCTCGTGGATTCGTCCCATTTTTCTTCGGTTGCTCTGTGGCGAAAGCTATTCAGAAGTAATTGTAGATGGTGGAATTTGGAATGTTCATCCGTATGAGTGTACGAAGATTGCTTATTGGTTCAAATCTAAACCGTTTAGTTTAATAGAAAGAGGTGTTGGAAGGCGTGTTTTACGTTTCTTGGTGGAGCCTTTGGAACTTCAGGAACCAATTCCTTTTTGCGTCTCCTATTCCCCGAAAGGATGCTATTTTCGACAATATTGTTTTACGCTCTTTTTATTGGTGTGTAGCTAGATGTAATAGAACTTTGAATTGGGTTAGTTGGATTCGACACCCTTTTTTGATCTTTGTAATTTACTAGCTCAATTGCTAGGTGGTTTAATAAGTCGACGTTCAAATAAATGTTTTAATTCTTTTTGGGATATGTTTAAATTAATGGTTAATTGAAGGGTATTTGTAATTGCATGAGAACATTTTTTTTAATGAAATGTATGGTGGATCAGGTGGTGCGGATCGCAGTACAGATAAGGAGGTGGAAAGCATTTTAGTCGTTGGAGGTGTTTGTGTGTTTTTAGGAAGTGTTATTAAGGAAGTCAAATACTTATATATAGTCAAGATTGTCTAATAGACTTCCAAATATGTATATAAAAGAACATTTAATGGGATGTTTGTTTTAGAGTTAAGTAGGAGTAAAAAGGTAGTAAGGGATGTTTAGTTTTCAGTCTTGTAGGAGCTAATAGAACATAAGGGGTGTTTGGTTTTTAGTTTAGTAGGAACTAATTAAAAGAAAAGGGGTGTTTGGCTTACACGTTATGTTTATAAATTATATTTTATTTTATTTTATTTTCTAAAACATTTATTTCACAATATTTGTTTTTAAAACACGTAGTTAAAATATTAAAAATTGTAAAAATACTATTTTGACGCGGTTTCGGCCAAACACAGATAAAAGATGAAAAATAATAAAAATAAAATAAAATAATCTCTCATGGCTAAACATGGCATTCGTTGATCTCTTGATTGATAAAACGGATAAACTTAAATTGTACGATTCGCGAGAGTTTTAAAATCGATGATTTTAATAAAAGTCGTCTAAAATGTAAAAGTAAACTCTTCAAGATTTATAAAATAATTATGAGACTGGAAATAGTAGTGACCTTGAATATGGGGTTTTACAGCATGCATGATAGGTGCATGCGCTGGAGACCACATTTTCCGGCCTCCGTGACCAGGTTTCAGGCTATGAGCGGCTGAAGGAGCAGATTGAAGAGTTCCAGGATGCTCAGATGAATATTGTTAATGATAAGGTGGCAAAGAGGGATGCTGACCTTCTGGAAATGGCTCTTCACCTTGAGGAAAAGTTTTACCCCCATCTCCTTACCACTATATCTGGCCGGCGGTGGCTACTGACCCACGACCTGAAGCTTGCTGTTGTTAAATGCTTAAACTCTCATGAGTATCTTTCAGCTTTGGGAGCAGCCATTAGTCGTGCCATTGAGAAGGGAATGCATGATGGGTTATCGGTCGGTATTGATCATGGTAAGGTACGTAGGAGTCTGGTGGATATTGTTGGCTATAATCCGGCTGCGAAAGAGGTTTATAAACTTGCCCTGCAGATGCTACGTGAGGTGTTATTCCCTTTACTTGACAAAAACTAAAATCTACAAATGGATGCAAGTATGTGGTTGTTATGAATCTAGTCAGTTGGAAGGTCCTCTGCCGATATGCTCAGGAAGGACTTGAAGCCAGATGTTGAGCAGTTGACACTTCCCATCCATCGTCCTGAAGACCAAGTAGTTCTCGGTGAGACTTCTAGGTCGTTTACTTTAAGTGTTACCCATTCTCGAGTTGAAAGGATTAGGGAGAATGTTGCAGCACAGCGGTCGGCTCTTATTGACGTTTGGGTGCCTTTGGTTGGCCCTTTGTCTGCCAAGAACTTGGTAGGTGAAGCAAGTACCTCCGATAGCCTGCCAGCCGCTGTTGTGACTACGACTGCCTTGTCGACCACTTTTGCTACTGCAAGTTCCGTTCCTCCTATCACTATAGAAGATTATGAGATCGTGGGTACAGATGGTCCGGAGGATGCTCAGGGAAATGGTCAAGGAAATGTTGCTTCTTTCCCCACAGTTGATATAACAACCGTCAAATTTCGGAACATATTTAAATAATAAATCATATTTATTATTACATGTTGTCGTTTATAAAATTTATTTTTAAATTATTTGATTCAAAAACGAAAAAGGAAATAATTTAATTCATAGAATTTATCAAAAACAAACCACTAAATCACGTTTTCACGACTCGGACTCTAAAGTATTTTGATGTGAAATGATATTCCAAACAACTTTTCAGTTTTACCCGAGACCTGAAAACAGTCAAAAAGTGACTGAAATGCCCTCGCAAGATTTAGAAACGAGAAAATAATTAAATTATATTTAATTATCACGTGTTATTAAATAAAAATATTTAATAAAATACATAGCAATTTAATTAAAAGCGTTTGATGATAACGCGAATATTCGAGTTGAAATCCATTTTATTTCGTTCAAGGCTTAACTGATTCACCAAATAAATAACGAGTAGTTTTATAAATGTTATAAAAATATTATGAAATATTATCAAGTAAATACTCATTTTTATCGGAAAAATTATTTGGAAAATAATGGCGCAAGTTTCGTATTTTAAATCATCCGTTAAGTCGTCCAAACGAGACCCGAACCTTTATCTTATAAAAGTTATAAAACAATTACACATAGGGTCCCTGTGAAATATTTGTAATATTCACCCTCAACTTCAAATACTTGTCACTTATCTTAAAACTTTTATTATATATATATAAATGATATAAAAATTTATATCATTTCCATCTCTTATAAACACACACATGCCCACACTCTCTCTCTCCCCTCCACCGGCCACCGCCGCCGGTCACCACCTCCGGCCACCGAAAAAGTTTCCGGCGATATATTCCGGCCGAGTCCAAAATTATAGATCGGTCCCCGATCTATTCGATCCACCCATCCTCGCGCCTCCACGCGCCTTCTTCGCCACCACCACGCCATATACCACCCCTCTACAGCCGCCACCCCCGCGGCTGCTACTCTATGAAAACCACCACCGCGACCCCACGACAGCCACCATGGTTGTCGACATCACCACCAGCCGGTACACCATCACTACAACACCAATACCACCTCAACACCATCTCCCACCACGCCGCCATTGTGGCTTTCGATTAAGCACTATCAAGGGTGCGTGTGGTTTTAAACCACACGAGGGACGCGTTTGGTTTTGTTCTCAACCCCACAGGGGTGCGTATGGTTCGGGTCAGCCACCGCAAGGGTGTGTTTGTTTTCGTGGCTCAGCCACCACCCGAAAAGAGTGTGTTGTCGTGGGTCTATGGCAGCCGATGAGGGTTGCGTTTGGTCTATTAAAACCAACTAGGATGCGGTCTGGTTTTGGTTCGCACGGCACCAGCAAGGGGCGTTTGTTTGTCAGGTTTGTCACCAAGAAGGTTGCGTTTTGATTGTTGTCAGAACGAGTGCGTTCGGGTTGGTTTAGTATCACCACAGCCGCACCCTCAAGGTGTCGGACTGTGGTTACGTGGTTAATTGTTGCGGGTAACCTTGTCTTGTTTCTTGTCTTGGGTTGACCGACTGAAAAACACGCCCACAAAGGGGTGTTTGTTTCTGCGTAAAATCAGCCGGAAATGGGTGTTTGGTTTGTTGATTTACAGCCCACAAAGGGGGTGTTTGGTTTGGGTATAACAGCCCCTAAGGGGCATTTATTTCTGCGTCTTATGGCCCCGAATGGGTGCGTTTGTTTTGTATAATCGTTGCAAGATTTAGAAAGTTTAAAACCCGAATTAAATGGTGGTGTAGATTGGTTAAATAAATATGGTATTAAGTATTTTTATATTGTGTTTTAAAGTCATTAAGGGGTGTTTGTTTCGTTGGACAACAGCCCCAAACAGGGGTGTTTGGTTGGCTGTATAGCAGCCACATAGGGTGCGTTGGTTCATTGTTAATAGCTAATAAGGGTGTGTTTGGTTACACATGTTTTTGGTAAATTGTTTAAGTTCGTTTAGATATATATTGAGGTATGTGCAACATGGATTTGTTTTAATGGAAACTTTGAGTTTGGTGAAAATGGAAACGTCGTATAAACGGCAAAGTCATGCCGAAATTTCTAAAAATTATTATACTTAGTAAATTGTCATTGAAGTTTATATTATTTTAGAAACCCGATCAAATGACAAAGTTATATATATAGTTTTTAAGATTATTAAATTGTGATTTTACAACAACCCAGAGAATAATCGAAAACTATGCTTTTACAAACGAGATAACTATTTAAACAAAAACCCGTCAAGAAAATAAAATATTAATTTATAAATATTATTTTTATAAATCCTAGACTAGGAAATAAAGTCATAACTTTTTGTAAAAACTTTAGAAACATCTTTTACTTATTTTGTAACTTTAAAACATGTGTATACTTTTATGCAAAAACGTTTTATTTATTTAGTAAAGTGAATTTCGAAAACGTGTCGAATTATATTGTTACGATTATTTTTCTTACGTTTCTTAAATAATACGTGTAAAGTATTATATGTTGCGACTTATTCTTTTGTTTGTTTGTCTTTATTATATGATTCGCCACATGAATTATATAATTGTTTCTTTTTCATATGTAATATATAGGAATATATTACATACTTTGTGTATTCTTTCCGGTGTATTTTATTTAACCAACCATCAAACTCATCCAACCTGAAATCCAAATCCCTTATCAACGAGTCGCGTTGATGTACTCATCCATCGGTAAACCCCAAATTCATCATCCTAAGCTAATAGGATTTAGCCGTTAAGTTAAGCTGCAACTTCTTGATCGAGCCATTTCGGTTTCTATTGTGTATGCCTAATATTTGCATCTCTGCTAATTGTTCTGCAGCATCAAGGTGAGTTCATAGCCCCACCTTTTCTCTTTTAATGGTTTTCATAAACTGTTTTCCGGGTGAGAATACATGCTCATTTTACCAAATTAATTTCTACTACTTAAGCGTTAAATGACTATTTTTACTAAAGCTTTTATTTGCTTACTACCTGAATTTTTAATACATGGTTGATTACTTATGAACTTACTAAGTGCTATTTGCTATGCATGTTTTTTTTACCTTTGGACACAAGTGTTGTTTCAAATTGTATGCTATGCCTGATATTATTGCCTAAGTACCTTCTCTGCCATTTAAGTCCCCTGTTTATCATGAAACGTCAGTTGCTAGTGTAGTGAGCGCGAGTGTTGTGGATAGATCTATCGGGACTGATAATCCCCACCTTTCTTTGGGGTTACAAGCTGACTTATGGTGCATTGAACATTTGAGGTATTACTTTCTAGGATGTTTGGCAGAACATCCTACTTTTGTGGGGCATTCCAATCTATTGATTGAAGTACGTTAAGGTTTCGGTGTCATGAGCTTAGTGCAATAATATATGTTTTGGACTATTGAATGTGTTTCATAGTCTACTATTACTTGAATCTTGTGGTCCACTACTGAACATTTGTTGATTTATTGAAGCACTATTTGGATTTCAAAAATAATACTTTGAATGTAGTAATGCTACTTTTCTTACTGGAATATTACTTGAATTATTTCAATACTGTTTTTTACTTAAACCTATGAATTCACCAACATTATTGTTGACATTTTTGCATGTATTTTCTCAGGTTGTTATATTGATAGCTGAGCATTGGGAGCATTCGAGACGCGTGGATATCAAAACTTAAAGGACTCGGTTTTCTTCACATTCGATAATCATTTATCTTTAAAAATATACATTGAATCATGTTTGAACTCTTTTAACTTGGTGAAAAGGAAATTATTGGGACATAAATTTACTCTGATTTATTTAAATCGAATGTGACATTTTATCAAACGTCCCTTTTGAGGTCGTTTACTGTAACTTGTACTTTATACTATGAAGTGGCACCCCAAAGTGGTATTCCGCTGCGTTGTGATTTTAAGTGGGTGTTACAGCTACCACATGTGGAGCCCAAAAATTCAACAAAAAACTAGTCAAACCAATCTAGAAACCAATCTAGAAACCACAAATGTGGTCACAACTTATTTTAAATAGAAAAAAATAATAACTGAGATAATTTGTTGCGACCACAAATGTGGTCTCGAAGTATTTAT